>NCSJ02000409.1:0-35510 GCA_002812745.2 Scytalidium lignicola | reverse complement strand
AGGTTGCGCTGCTTGGTGGAGGGCGAGGCGGGCGAGGATGAAGGGGATGCAGTGCGAGGATTTGTCGTCGATGATGGTTACGCCGGCGGAGGATTCGAGAGCGGCCATCTTTGGGGATGGGCCATGGGAGAATTGAGTAGGTTGGAGAGAGTCATGATAGAGAAGTGAGCGGTGATTTGTATTATCTACTCTGTCCAGACTCACTAGAGGTAAATGAAGTGTATTACCCCCCCCCCGCTAAGCCTTAACGTAAATCCCGGTCGAACCCTGAAATTTACCGCGAAATCGAGCAAAATCACCGCTTATCAAACTCAATAACCACACAGTTTTATATTTTATAAAACTTCAAATATGTTACATGTATAATAATTTATGAATTATTATAATATGTTACTTAAGTCATAATAGTAAATTAACCGTAAAAATAACTAAAGAGTACTAGTCTGTATTACGTAATTCACTTCCTTCAATTCGGCCAATTTCATTTGTTATTTCAATCATCATTATTACTAGAGCAGGAAGGAGAAGGTTGGTTGGTGTTGTAGCAGTAAGAGCTACACTATATATACTACGGGAGCCTAAAATCCGGGGCGGAACAACATGCAGCCGGAGAACACGATTATCCTTCCCTAAGTTGACGAAAACAAACAGCAGTGATGGATTTTGCAGCTTTGTGCAATGCACTTCGCAAATTCATACCCCCGCTCAATGTTAATGCGCTCAAGCAGCAACCGGTTCGTGCTTATCTACACACGCCCTTGAACCTGAATTTGCGGTCTTTACGTCTTGCATTCCTCTATCCAGGTCTCGCTTCAGATTCAATTCGATGCTCCTTTGCTCAGCTACCTTTTGATGCCGTTCCAGAATACTGGGCTCTTTCATATACCTGGGGGGATCTAACCATCATGAGTGAGGTGTGGATTGGGAATTCTCCACTAGGAATAACCGCGAATCTCGAAGCCGCTCTTAAAAGACCACGACATTCCATACTATTTCGGCCTATTTGGATTGATGCTCTTTGCATTAACCAAAAGGATAACAATGAGAAAAGCCGGCAGGTACCTCTCATGAAGGATATTTATGAGAAAGCTTCACGAGTCATTATATACCTCGGTGAAGATGCCGATGGCAGTATATATATCCCAGGATTGTGTAGAAAGATCGTCGATGCTGGTAAAGATTTTGGGACTTTTTCAGGGAATGACTTTTCTGACAAGGCCATTATACCGCCAAGAAGCAACAAGAGTCTGCGCCTCCCCGAGGAGACTGATCATGTCTGGGACGTTTCTCGCAAGTTTTTCTTAAGGCCTTGGTTTAGACGCGTGTGGATCATTCAAGAGGCTGTTGTCTCTAAAGTTGCAGAAGTTATATGCGGAAGCTGGAAGATGGACTGGAAGTTTTTCGTTAATGCCTTTGAAGTTGCGCTGATCACAGATCTGCCAATTATTAGGGGATCCAATGCGGATGGATATTCAGATACGTTGTCAGCCGCAAAGTTGTTCCATTTTATGGTTATTCTTGGAGCGGGCAAGCCTCACTTTAACAAGTGGAAACTCATCCATCTACTACATCGGTGTAGGGTTGCAAACGCAACGGTTCCAAGTGGTTATGTGTTCAGCCTGCTAGGGTTGTCAATCGAAGCCAAGGAGCCCGCCTTGCTGCCAGACTATTCGGAAGATGTTCAACATACATATCGTCGTTACGCATCCTACTTTATAAATCATGGTGATGGAATAAGCCTTCTCTATAATGCTTGCAACACTACGCCAGGTCTACCAACATGGGTACCAGACTGGAGTAGCAAGAGCATACAGCAGCAACCCCGATTATGTCCAGAGCCTCATGCAGAATACAAACCTGAGTACAGGCAGTCTACTGCGTACTCTTCTGCATCCAGGTTCAAGTCGTCTATCCGGCTACATCCTTCTCTGCCAGATATCCTTGTTGTCAAAGGGATAAAATTCGATACCATTGAGTCGTTAGGATGTCTACATACACTAGGTACGATCGACCTAGAAACTCGTCAACGCTGTGGGAACGACCAGACTCTCCTAGAAAACTTGCAGGGGATGCGTCTTGTGGCTAGCTGTGTCTTGGAAATAAGGGGAATGCTACACCAAAAGATTACTGAAATGAAGGAATATCCTACCAAAGAGGATATCGACACCATAACATGGAGATTGCTGATCTGTAATCTAAGAGCCCGCTCTATTTTAGCCGCATCAGATGAATATGCACAGTTCTACCGAGCTTTCAAGATTGCGGCAAACGTGCTCGTCGACTCATGGCCATTACCAGAAATCGCATCGCCCAAGGAATCTACAACTGAGATAATGGATCAATGCAATATGTTTCTACTCGGGGCAGAGAAATTCTGCATTTCTCTAATACGATGCATTAGTCATAGGGGTTATATCAGCCAAGTCTCGCGGCATACGCGAGTTGGAGATGCTATCTTTATTCCCCTAGGCTCAGCTATCCCATTAATAATCCGCCCTAAGCAAAACCTGTCTAACAGGTATGAGCTGATCGGAGAATGCTATGTTCATGGTATCATGAATGGTAAGGCTTTCGAGGTAGATGGTGTAGCCTCTGAAGAAGTTTTAATATTGTAGCAACGACCTCGCCGTGCAGGATAGGGTTACGATGGAGAAGATCATAATAGGATGCATACCGGGTTTGGGGACCCGCACCAGGGAATACGGAGCTGTGGCCGGCGGGTATGACGTTCATGCACACCAGGTATTCCTCGCTTACCATTGGGCCACGGCTCGCCTATGCCTGCTCAGACTTCGTGGCATTACAAGATGGTAGCCTTGCTGTCTGCACGCCACCACGCACGCACTACCGTCTTTCCCGCATCGGGCCCCGCCACTTCTCCATCGCGTCTCCCCTGTGGTTTTCTGTTACAGTATTTCCCTTTCGAGACCGACAGCAGCAACAAGCATGTCTCAACCAGTTCCGGGATGGGAATCGACGCCGGCCACTCCCGACCCCTTCCCGGAGTTGTTGGAGCCTACCGCGAAGCTCCCCCTCGAGCGACAGCAACTTGACCTTCGCCGGATGGAACAAAACGTGGAGAGATATGAAGTTCCGCAGGTTGCCCTCGCTATTCTTCCAGAGCTGCATATTCGTGCACTACCAGTCACACTCGATCCTGCTGGAGCCCCATGTGCCGACTTGCCCTTCTTCGCGCCTTACCAGGGCCCACTTCCCGAGTTCGACGACGATCGCCCGTGGCCTATCTGCGGAGTGCCCAATATGTTTGAGCACCCTTATCCTATTATCCGCGATGCCGAGACGCTCTGGCTCCTTTTTGGGAGATACTTGGCAAATTGTTCGATCAATATCACCCAAGGCGTAGGAAACTGGGACGACGCCGAGTGAGTCGATCACTGTTTATTTTTGGCTGTTATATATTACCTAATTAACTAATACCCCGTTCTTCTGCATAGCTTATTCGCATATCGCTTCACTTATTCTCTTGTTGAATACCGACCTCGACCTGAGTGGCATGTCCAGGACGTCGTCCATATTCCCGGTCACCAGTTTCCACATCTGTGCGTCACCACTGCCCACGATCTCCTCGGCAACGATCAGTGTCTCTTACGAGCTGAACTGCTCGCCATAATTAGAATCATGATTGACCGACTCGAGTCGGATGACTTTCGCGAGCACCAGAAAGCCCCAGTAAGAAAAGGCTTAATCTGCATCGTTGGACTGACTATCAGCTAACTATGCTTGCAGATTTTGCTGTTCTCGTTTGCCGGACCTATGCATGCTCGTATGCTGCATGCATATTATGATGGCAGCCTGGTCATCAGCTATACCAGGTTCTATGATTTTACCCAGATGAACATTCCTGATCTACAGCTGCTTACGCGTTGGGCCATGGCGAATCCCGTCGGCAATACCAGGTCATAAATGGAATCCTATTAGGAGGTCTGGTTTTGACCAGAGCAAACCTTGGAAATAACACTGCTTCTATTACCAAAACCCATGTAGGAAGAAGCTTTACAGGAGAGATAGTTAGCAGATCACAATGCAGTACTTTCACAACACTCGGTGTTATAATGTCATTTGGAATTATTGATTGAGCATGATGTTTATAAGTGTAATATTCTCGCTTACAATAATTGTCTTACATCATGTGCTTGATCCGATGGTACTCTCGTGTTAATTACGATATTATCAATAGTCAATTATCGTGTGCCAATCTTGACAAGAAAAAAAATATGTTTCTGTTCGGAAAGATGAGCAGAGCTGCTTTACCGGCAGTTTTTGGTGAGTTAAGGTGAGCAAGAATAAGTCGAAGGTGAACAATGGTGGATGGATTAGTGTTAAGGTAACCTGTTTCAGCTCTTCGACTATAATACCAGCTAAAATTGAAAAAGGTGAGTCAAGGATTCTTTTGAAGCCAATTCTAAATCCCTATTAAGCAAAATTGTATTTTCCAGCTTTACCGAGCTTCACAGGTTGTTAGTATATTGTGAAAGGTTGGCTGTGTCAGGTTCGTTTTATACCAGATACTAAACAAATGTTTAGTAATTATTACATCTGATTCATGATAAAAATTAAAAGAATTAGTCCTTATGATTATACCATACGGTATGAGCTGCTAACAACCTACGGCCGTTAGCCGCTTTTGTAGCCTGTGGCCTGTAAGGTTTGTAACTTGTAAAGTTAATACTTACTAAAGCTGTTTGAACTTAAGATGACTGTAAATACTCTTTAATATAGAAATTATTATGTGTGTTAATTTGTAATTGTATTCAGATAGTAGTGGTGATGAAGCTATAACTTAAGGCTACAATTCTTCGTTATTCGATTAGGATTACTACACATATGACTGATTATACTCGTCATATGACTAACTATTAATACATGTGTATAATTGAAATTTTATAATTGAAAACGTATAATATAATTACGAATTAAATAAGCTTCAAGAACTACTAGATTGTATAAAGAATAGTTGAATATATAAGGTTTAATAAATCAATGATGTTTAATTATTAATTGATAATCGTTGTGAGGTGAGTGTCACTTGGGCCAGCCGTAATAATTCACTTCCTTCAATTCGGCCAATTTCATTTGTCATCGAAGAGCGGTACTATTTTCAGTGAAGACATACTGAAAATCGAAATATGTGGTCCCCACGAAGATTATCTTACTATCATCGATGTTCCTGGAATATTCCGTAACCACACGGAAGGAATCACGACTAAAGAAGATATAAACCTAGTTAACAACCTCGTGAGAACATATATCAAAGATAGGCGCACTATCATTCTGGCTGTTCTGCCCAGTAATGTGGACATTGCCACCCAGGAGATCATCGCACTTGCCGAAGAATACGACCGACTGGGAGAACGCACCTTGGGAGTACTTACAAAGCCTGATCTAGTGACCGAATCCATCGTGAAGATTTCGGTATGTAACTTGGTGTCTGGAAAACGGATGCCGCTTTCGCTCGGCTACTACATTGTGCGAAATCGCGGCGCCGACGATGGAAACAAAGTTGAACGTGACGCTCTTGAGAAACTGTTTCAGGAGGAGCCATGGTCTACCTTGCCTTCTGAGAGGGTTGGAATCTTCGCGTTAAAGAAACAACTAGAAACACTGCTGGCTCAAATCACTCGTCGCGAGTTCCCCAGTCTCCGCAAAGAAGTGAACGAGAAATTAGCAGAGTGCCAAAGAGATCTCGACGGCCTCGGACCAGCACGGCCCACCGAGAAAGAACAGCGTAGCTATTTAAGCGCTATAGCAAGGAATTTCGAAGGTCTTACAAGAGAAGCACTCAGTGCGCAATACACTCACGCCAAATTTTTCGAGAAGCCGGAAACGCGGCTGATTACCCTCCTAGTCAATTTGACTAGTATATTTAGCGATAGCTTCCATCGATATGGGCAGCTTCGCCACTTCAACGATATTGCATCCACGACGCCGCTGGCAAAAGCAAAACTATTTGCAGCCGAAATTTCAACCTTTCCCCGGCTCGAGTTCCGTACATACCTACAAAAGTGCCTTAGGGAGAATGGCAGTATCAACACTGATTATTATCCAGAGCTTGGCGACATAGTCACTGAGCAGATCGAAATTGAGGAACCTCAAGATGGCGTTATGCAGTGGATCAAGAAGCTGTACCTCCAATCCAGAGGCATGGATCTGGGCACCTTCAGTCCAGATCTGCTGTCGGTTGCATTTGTGGAACAGTCTCGTCAATGGGAACAAATGGTTAAGGTTTATATGGGCGAAGTCGTACGACTTATCCACCATTTCATGGCTATGGCTCTACGTGCTGTTTGCGCTGATGATGATATAACTAAGGAAATATGGTCTGCTATTATCGAACCTGTGCTGGAGAGGTACAAGGCAGGATTGGAACAAAGTATGCTCCTAGTAGATGTTGAGCGATATCAGCGCCCATTTACGTTAAATCGCTCATTCAACGAGGAAGTGCAGGTTGCTCGTGGGGAGCGAACGAGAGAAATGTTAAAGCCTAAGGCCTGGAGGAACTCAAAACCGTTTGATGAGGATAAGATGGTGATTAATCTAGAGGACGTTCTGCGTGCGACTACGGCCAAAACGAATGAGCAACACCTTGAGGAAGAGATCCATGACAAACTTAACTCATACTATCACCTCGCAGTAGATCGATTTATGGATAACATCTTCCGACAAGCAGTTAGCTACCACCTTCTAAATGGACTATCGAGCCCCTTAACTGTCTTCTGTCAGGGGTGGGTAATTGACTTAGATACTGAGAAGCTGGAGCTCATGGCTGGCGAAAAGGAGGCCGCGAAGAAACGCCGCCAGATACTCACGAAAAAGAGGAAAGATCTGAAAACAGCATTGGATATTCTCAAAGCATAGCCATGTTACGAAATGACCAAGCTTAGGGCTTGAGGCTTAGATATACAGGTATATCACAGAGGACCCTAGGTCATGTGATAAGGTTACATAAGGTCACATGTGTCAATGGATTATGAGGATCCCAAGGCTTATAGTAGGGATTCATTTATTGAAATGGGTAGAATATACGAGAATGCTACATTCCCTAAATCGTGGTCTAAATATATTGAAAAATTACTTCTCAGTCTAAATAGTAGGTTACAGTACATATAATAGCTCGATTCGTGCTATTACAAATAACCTAGAGCTAGGAGAGAATGAGCCAATCGGGTCATTAGACATAATAGTACTACTCGTAGTGCACCCAGAAATAACAAATCAATGAGCGTTCCGAACTGATGCCGATTTCGAATTCTACTGTACAGTAAGCTCCAAGTTTACGGTATATCCTAAAGAATTTAAGTAGGGGAGTTATTAACATGGTCAGCTGGTCGAGCCACAAATATNAAAAAAAGATTTATAACTTTTGATTAGCCTGTCGCACCGCCTTGTAGAGGGTTGCTGTTGATTTATTGCATTTATGCTTGCTCAGCCTCGTTCTCAGCCTTTTGTGGCTTTCATGGCTAAAACAGGCGCTTTATCACGCGGATCGAGCGAATCCCCGCCTTTCACCCCAGCACGTTTCGCAGGAGATAGAAATACGCTCGGCACCTCTCACAGGACGTGTCTTGGCAAGGCTTTCTACTCCAGAATGTCTCATATTGGAGATGTATATACATTCTGAAGAAGGTAGGTAGGAGGATTTCTAATTCTTCTTCATAATTCTCCCTTAATGAAGACACGTCTGCCTTTCAATATATTGCCATACCAGCTGCACAACAATTACCTGCTTTAGTACGGCCGTATCTTAATACAGACTGTCTACCCCAGCATGTCTCCCTATTATCATGACGACTATGATTCCAATGACGGCGACAACACACATAAACTCGACCCCTGGGTAGCAGCTGTTATCGGCATGGCTGGCGTCCTCGCTATTGCTGCTATCTTTGTAGCCATCGTCAAATTTTTCGCGTATCGATCATTGAAGCGCGAATACAAACAGATCCTGGAATCAGAACCGGGGTTGGAATGGAAGGTGTTTAGGGAACGTTGCAAGGAGAGAGCGAGGAGAAATGCGCAATTGGCAGACGAAGAAGAGGATAGAGAATTGGCAGAAGCGATGGCAGCAAGGAGAGCAAGACGTGAAGAGAGAAGGAATAAGAAATTGCACGATAAGCAAAGGAAGAACATGGCGAGGGGAAAGGGCAGGAGTAGCGCCGATGAAACGGTGCTCTTGGAAGAGAGAGAGGCTCCGCCTTACAGTGCAGCCGTGGATCCGGAGGGTGAAGTCGGCATGAAACCTTGGTAGTGAAAACGAAATGTCATGGCGTTCTGGTTCCTATTATGTTCTCTATTGAGTTGCATCAGTGGAAAAGGCGGCGTTCCGGAGATCACCTGTGTGTGTTTGCATTTGTGTTGAAGCATTTCGAGAAAAAATTTCGAGAAATAGAATTGATAATACACTCATTACAAACATAAAAGGGAAAATAATGAATTTTTTGGGCTAGAATAGTGATCCTTGAGCATTCAACTGATTGTGAGATTAAGTTTTAGTGTGCTTCTTTTTGGTATGCTTATCGGCCTAGGGGCCTGTAGGGTTTGTTGACTACAGTATTACTTTAGCGCTCGCTTCGTAAATTGCTACAGTATATAAGGGCCGTTAGTGAGCCACTCACAAGCATGAGCAGGCCCATGCTTTCGAGAGTTGCCGACAATGACCGATTGACGACATCTCTCCCCATCTAGCTGGGTCGTTATATTTTCCTGCCCCTCTTTAAGCCTCGAGGTACAATCAGTGGAAATAGTTTCAGCATAAATGTTTGATGTCTTGGTTGTTATGGTTCTGCGAGAGTTTGTAAGGAATTCCTCTCATAAAATCCTGTAGCCTCACATAACATAAACTCCTAGTAGCTCACTTAAAATGAAGATTCAGACGATCAAAAGGACCTAGTTAGCCACATAATTCATGCCGCTGAATGCTAACCGTCAATGGACATCCGTCGATTCCACTGAACGGCTTCTGCTGAAGCTAGAGCTGAATTGCTAAGGAAACGAGAAGTAAAGTTCTGCAGTCGCTGCTTCTCCTAGACCAAGAAGCAATGGAGACGCATCCTGGCAACCGTGTGCTGGGTGTCAATTTAAATCCACATTATCGTGGTCGTGTCCGAAGCGGTTGTCTAGCATGTCGCACCAAGAAAAAAAAATGCGATGAGCAGCGCCCGAACTGTCAAAGGTGCATTCGGTTGAAGAGAGAATGTGTTTACAAGACTAAGGCTGTTCAACACGCCACCAGCGTTTCTTCCAAGAATGAACGAGAATTTCTCCGCAATTATCAATTCCGCAACGACTCCTTCTCACCCCGGTCAAACAGTCACACTCAGGATCCACTCCATCTGTCCTCTAGCCATTCTGAGTCTTCAGTCAGTAATAGCCCAGGATTAAGCCTAGAAGAACATCCACAAATACTCCCATTCTTACCTTGCGATTCACAAATCTCGCTGCCTGCTATTCAACAGTTGAGTCAGATGCAAGAAAGTTCACTGACAGACTCGGGTACGCTCCCACTGATGATATCTCGAGACATCCATTTGTGTACAACCATCGATTGGTTAGCCGCAAAAGAATGCCTTCAAAATCCTTCATTCTCCTACTTCCTTTATGAGGTTGATCTTCCTTTAGTGACGCCTTTCGATCTATTCGAGTGGGCTCGCATGAAGAGTTATGCGGTTGACCTTGCTTCCCAGCACAGGTCTATTGCTGCTGCCATTTCTGCAGTGCAGTTGCTATTCAGAGCCCAAGTTAACTCTTTACCCACTACCCATGCATCTGCTCAGTATGAGCTTGCCAAACGGATGTTTGAGGCAACCCTACGTGAGAATGCTACCGATTTCGATATCACATTAGTGAATGCGTTCATCATCTCCGTGTTTTCTACTGTTCTTTTAGAAGATACTGATTGTATTCTCAAACAATCTAACGGAGTCTTCGTGGAACGTTTGGGATTATGGTCTTTATCCAAAATGAAGATGCCAATCGTGTCTAGAATAGCTGCTTGGCTCAAGATCATGCATACAGCGGCGAGGAGAGGAGGAAACCAGGGAATTATGTCAGTAAAAGTGAGCGGCCTTCTTTCCGACCAGTACAATGAGACTCTGAGTCTCTCGCCTCTAATGGAGACACATGAGTCTGCTTGCGTACTTATTTTCAGATTTTACCTCGATTTGCAGGACCTGTCACTGCAAATTGCTAATTTGTGCCACTATCATCGTCCGAGATGCACCGGCACCGACCAAGAAGAAGTCGTTGAACTTATGGCAGCCCACAAAGCTAGGCTATATTCCTTGTGGCAGTCGCGGCCAGCTTTAATGAGATGTAACCCTGCCGAGATTCGCACTCAATTCTCTTTCCCAACTGCGGAACCTCTGATCAGTCTAGTCGCAATTTCAATCGCTGCATATCACACAGAACTAGTCGAAATGGAGCGCAGTCTAAATGAGCCTCAGACACCAGAAGCACAAGAATCGATGCGTCAGATTCGAGGTCTTGTCGAAGAGGAATGGAATGCTTCGTACAAGGGGAAACTTAACCCAGGCTACCTTCGCCCTTTATTTATTTATGCGATCGAGAGTCTAGATCCTGAAGGTGCGCAATGGGCAGTGGACCGGATGAAGGAAATTAAGGATCCCATCTGTCGGAGTGACTTCTTTGCATCGTACGCACAGGATCTTGTTCAAGCACAGATGATCAAGCAGAGACGGGTCACCGCACGCTGGTTTTGTTATCAGACCTACAGTGTAAGACCACCATTCCTATAGCTACTATTACTACTACTGCTACTTTTACAATAAATCGGTTGGCTTTCACTTCTAAAATGACGGAATTGCCCCAAAAAAAAGGGAGAGGGAACGCGTTATTTGCCTTAGTTATATAGTTTATTATCTCTAATAACTACAGTCCTGACCATAAATACTATGACTAGGGTATTTTAAAAGATTTTGATGATGCCGAGCAATTCTATTTATCCATGAGAGCTCTATTCCTAATCTTGACCATCTGCGAAACATCATCGCTTATTATCTGATCCAACCGACCTTCGCGGATCCAGTTAACAACCTGATCTTCCACATCTACACCGTATGATTTGAGTTTTTTGAGTTGTTCTGGAGCTGGAACAAGTATAAAGGCTGCAATACCCTCCTTGTGGAGCTGGTGAGATTCGCCACTCGGGAAATGCTTGATCTCAATATTGATGGCATCCAAGTTCGCCTGCCGTGCCAGAGCTGCAGGATCAATAGCTCGCGAATATGACAGTCCGACAGTGGGAACGTTGGGAATGGTCTTTTTCAATTCCTTAAGCTGAGCAAAGTCAAAGGAGGAAAATTGGAGGAGGTCGGCACATCCCAGCTCATCAACCAGGCTTCTTAACTTTGGAATAATTATGTCGTTCTGGTTATAAATCTTAACCTCGAGTTGGTATATGATCCCGAGTTCGCGCGCCAGTTGTAAGGCTTCTTTCAATAGCGGAATGCGTTCTCCTGCAAACGCTTCGTCAAACCACCGACCTGCGTCGAGCTTGGCAATCTCCGAATAGGTCATGTTGCGTACGAGGCCGTGGCCGTCGGTGGTACGATCCACCGTCTCGTCATGGATTAAGATGAATTCACCATCTTTGGTCAACGCAAGGTCCGTCTCGCAGGTGACGCCTTTACCACCAAGCTCGTAAGCCTTGCGGAATGCAGCCAGAGTATTCTCTGGAGCGCCAGCACTGTGGCCCCGATGACCAGCGATCCGCATCGTCTGCGGCGTCATTCTTAATGGGTTCATTTTTCCTTTGCCTTTCTTTTGGCGGGAAGACAGCTTATGGGTAAGTGGTGAGTGCGATGATCGGTTCTAGGAAAGCAATCATCCATAAAATAGCCCCCCCGCAAAGTGATTTCCCTAGTATTTATGTCTGTTAACGGGCATTTAGCCTCGACCTCGTGGGGCTGTTATGACCTTCCGCATCGACATGTAGAGCTGGACATCCGCAGAAGGAAGCGCATCGAGATAGACTCGGGCGGCTAGAGATAACGTTTCAAATTATAACGTTGCACTAGAAACGAGGTATTTATTAACGAGCACTTCTAAGTACCGTATTAAGCATAATAGTCTAATGCAAGTGGTTTGTCCTCTTGAATGCCGTTAGTTGACTCGGGTGGTTGTTACTAAACGGGTCGTGTTAAAGAGCACGTGGTGGCAGTCAGGGCCCGAATTCCTTCCTGCACGAGCCCCTGACGGATGACGCCACAGCTCCCCCTGGATCAGGTAATTGATCGGTATGCTTTATCTCTAGCCGCCCCTTATCGATTACCGCTTCCTATCGCTTGCCGCCAGTTTTTTCACTTCTTGATCTTTGCGAGGTAAATCCAATCGTTGGAAGAAACTTGGGCACGTTGTTAAAGGTTAAATTCTCCAATTGTGAGCATATAATCAGGATATAATGGCCAGGAAATCCTTCTCAAACAGACAAACTCTTCTGAAGTTCCCTACACCTTCATCAGCTCGAAACAGTGCATCATGGACACGCTTATGAAATCCAAGGGTTCCGATGAACCTCAAATCATTCCAAGCGAGCTTGTATTGGATGTCGAAGATGCGACAAACAAGGACCATGAACTGACAATCCTCCAAGCTTTCAAAATCTATCCTAAAGCTGTTGCATGGAGCGCAGTCTTGTCGGCTTCTTGTATTATGGATGGCTACGATACCAAGCTGATCGGCTCACTTTTTGCACAACCTGCCTTCTGCAAGGCATACGGCGAGCTTCAGCCAGACGGCACATACCAGATTACTGCCGCATGGCAATCGGGCCTTAACAACGGTTCCAATTGTGGTCAAATGATAGGCTTGTGCTTTGCCGGTTTCCTCACTGAAAGATTTGGCTTCCGCAAAACTATGATTGCTACCTTGCTCGTCATACCATGCATTATTTTTATCCAGTTCTTCGCGCCTAACCTGACAGTACTCGAGGTTGGACAGATCTTACTGGGTGAGTCTTCATTGATAATTGTCCAGGCCACTGTTGTTGATCCTCGCTCCGATGACAGGTATACCATTAGGCGTATTTGAAACCATCACTTGCGTCTATGCCGTTGAGGTAGCGCCAACATGTCTGCGAGGTATTTTGACGAGCTGGGTGAGCCAGAACTGGGTGAGTTCCTGGAGTCCCTTCCGTTAAATACTTGTTGAAACGACTTACATTTGATAGGTTATCGGGCAACTCATATCAGCCATCGTGCTTCGTGCTGTTCTCTATTTGAAATCTTCCTGGGCATATCGTATTCCCTTTGCTATTCAGTAAGTGCTTCACAAAGCTAACTAGGCATCGACCACCACCATGCTGACACATTCCCTTTGTAGATGGTTCTGGGCAGTCCTCATATTTATCGCAGTGCTCTTTGCACCCGAGTCCCCTTGGTGGCTCGTACGTCAACATCGTCCTGAAGAGGCAAAGGTTGCACTACGTCGGTTGACGTCTGGGAACAGTGCCACCGATTTCAGCCTCCAACAAACCCTAACTTTGATGGAACTCACTTTAGCCAACGAACGCAAACTAAATCCCAGCACGACTTTCGCTGCCTGCTTTAAAGGCACAGATCTCCGCCGAACCATGATCGTGATAGGCTGCTACTGCATGCAGATTATCAGCGGGACGACCTTGCGTGCGTACTCGACTTATTTCTTCGAGCAGGCCGGTTTATCTACAGAACAAGCATTCAATATGTCGATTGTGACCTACGTACTTGAATTCGTAGGAACCGTGATTGCGGTACGTTCAATATTGCTGCGCTGATGCTTAGCACTACTGTACTGACTAGAAATCCCTTAGTGGTTCTTGATGCCTTACGTTGGGCGGCGAACGCTCTTCCTCTGGGGTCTAAGTACGATTACTGCGATATTCTTTACCCTCGGTGGCCTTGGTGTTCCTCAAAGCACAACTACTTTGTCATGGGCGATTGCTTCTCTTCTCATCGCTTGTGGATTTGTTGGATATCTCTGCATGGAACCTGCGATTTTTGCAGTTGTCTCCGAGATTCCCTCTTCACTCCTCCGGAGTAAATCAGTCGCCATCGCCCGTTTCTCTTATGCGGCGCTCAACATCGGTGCCACCGTTCTGACGTCGTATCAGCTTAATCCCTCGGCGTGGGGATGGGGTGCAAAGTCGGGCTTTTTTTGGGGTGTATCTTGCATGTCGGGGATCTTTTTCACGTACTTCTTCGTACCTGAGGCAAAAGACAGGACTGTTGCAGAACTTGATCTCCTCTTTGAGAAAGGGGTATCGGCCAGGAAATTTGCGTCGACGCAGGTCCACGCTGCGGAGGTCGCTGAACGGGCGCACTGAGAGCATTAGGCTTAGGACATGTAGGTTGCCAAACAGCTATTGCACCGATACCAGTTCCTTTGAGTACATAGCTGTATAAATCTATCCGCTTACGATATATTTAATGCAAAAGGGTCGTTAGCATATATGTATTTGCCCTTCTGCTTTCTCATCATTGGGTTCCGGAGCTGTGAAGCGAAAACCATGCTGTTGCCTAAGATTCGATTTATTTCGACACTTCGTTGATGGAAATGCCGATCGAAGTAGATTTCACCAGAATAATGCAACTCTATCACTATTTTCCCATTTTAATTATGTCGTAAAAGAAAAAGTTTCTGTATGGCGACTATAAACACGTTCTGTTCCACTTGTAAGGATATCTTATGTATCAAATAATTCAAGTTAAACTACACTAAAACTTTTTCTTGACATTCAAGATCGGTTAGTTAACTTGGCACCACCTGGCTACCCTACGCATGGCGAACGAGGACTATCTGCAGAAGATCCAAAAGTGGGACGCAGCGCAGATCCAGTGGCCTCGTAGGCAGCAAGCAATCAGTCAGCCTCTGCTTCTGCCCCCCCCCGATAATAATACCGATGACGGTGAAGACAGGATCTTTGCAGGCTCCAACGGCTTTCTGGGCTTTGCTCCAAGCAACACGCAGGTAGGGAGAGGCCTTGACTCTGCAAGTTACCGACGGAGACCGTGCTCAACTACCCTCCCCGGGATATAACCTGCTATATCACCATGCCTCCTTTACCTATTTAAGTACATAGTATCAAATAGTGTGAGATATTTATTACCATCCGTAGAACCGTATATTACGGTTAAAGGTAGTGTTTTTACCTATCTATCGACCCATTCCTGACCGCAAGCAGAGACCACCAATTGTAGACTCCAATAGGTAGCATGTACCCGATACCTCAGGAAAAAAAAGAGAACTACATCCAAGACAATTATAATTGGAGGACCACAAATACACACAATGTTGAAAAGTAAAAACATAAAACACCGTCTTGATTTTGCTTCATAGTTAAAATGTTGCATTTATCACAGCCTCAATCGTCAGATCCTAGGTGTTAATATTTAGCAACATATTCAGAAACTGATTCTTTTCCGCCTGGGGCTGTTTCACCCGTCTCTCCTGCTTCTTTCCTTAATCTAAAAGCCTCGAGAATAAGGGCTTGCATATACTTGTTGGTGATTGGATGCTGACGATCCCCAATCAGCTGGTCTCTAATCTCATCTTCCGTCGCCCACACAAAAGCTTGATGCTCCTTGGGATCCAGCTTCACATGCTCACAACTCTTCACTTGCACATCGAATGTAAACCGATACCACGTCTTGGTGTGTGTCGAGTTAGGGTAGACTTGTCCTGGCTTTTGGTCAGGCCCTTCTGTCACCACATGCTTGAACCGCTTTGCTACCAGCCCTGCCTCCTCCCATAATTCCCGAGCCGCGCCCTCTAAGACGGTTAGATCCTCATCGTCTACTCCTCCGCCCGGTATTTCCCACCTGTTGGGCATCGAGTCGCTGGTGGCACGCTGGATCACGAGGACCTTACCCTCTTCGTTGAAAACTATGTTGCCCGTGGCCAACCCATCGACTTTGGTGAAGAGCTCATTGGTCATACGAAGGTATTCCTGTGCAGGCCGATTCCAGGGGGAAAGGGAGGAATCAAACTCGGCAGCAAAGATATGCACCGCACCTTGCTCGGCGTTCTGCTGTTGCGACATTCTGACTGCGGCGCCGGATGTGGAGGAGTGAATGAGCTGAATGAACCTCTGATTCGCTTTCATGGTGTGTGGGTGTGTCGCTATATTAATACTCTGAATATCGGGTGCTTTTAGGCTGCAATTCACTTAGTTTTTCGCTCGCGGCTGAGACCTGCCGAGAGTGTGTCTTGCGTGTGGCTTGCCTTCCGATTCGGTGTACCATCGTGAATGACGGCCTATAGGACTCGGAAGAACATTAGGAAAGGCTTTAGAGCTCAATTCTTTGAACAAGCTTAGAAGCACTCGTCGCTGTCTTGGAGACTTGATCTACAAATTCAACTGCCGGGGTGACAGTGCATACTCCGTTGCTCATGATAATATCTATGCCTTACTGGGACTAGTAAGCTGTGAGGGCCATATTCGTACTCTCACATTATGATACAGATAGTATATATAACAAGTAGATATGCAAAACTAACCATTCTATAAAACTTTTAGATTATTTTTCATATATACATATTCATCTTGCAAATATATACATTTGAAAAAGATATAAACATAACCCCGAAAGACCCTTAGACGCTTCCAACACTACTAAGTCTATGCGACGAGTCAAGCACTAACTCTCTTCCTCAAATCTAAAGAAATTTCTCCCCTAATTCTCATCCGTCAAAAATGCTGCAACAACCGCACCCCATCCACCAGGATTATTGTTCTCCGTAACCAACGGACTTCCGTTCTGCTGAATAAGGTTAAGCACATATCTTGTGTTAATACCCCAGTAGTAAAGATCAGTCGTCCCAGAGATGGCAATTGCGTTTGTCTGGCACACACTATTACAGTTGATATTGTCATTGAAGAAGGTCCAGAATCCACTGCCATAGATGTGGAGGTTTGATCCACCAGTAATGACTTGGTAGAAAGCCATACGGCACTGTGCGTCGGTGCTGGCACATCCACTGAAGTCTGGATCTCCGGCTAGCTCGGTCCAGGGTGCTGGAGCGAGACTAGGGGACCCGTTTCCTTGCCAGTAAGGGGTTTCACATTGTTGCATGGCGATGAAAACATTTTGGGCAGCGTTAAGGTTGTATTGGTACAGGGTGTTGTGCTCTGCTGCTGTTCCGATGAGCCACGTTGCTTGGGTTGCTTCGATTAAGAATCCTCGGCCGGTTGAGATAGTTTGGGGGGTGCCTCCATCAAGATCATGGTCGGCGGTCCAGCCTGTAAGTGTTAGCATTAGCTGGGAGAATATATAACTTCAAGTGAATACATACCCCACATGTTCTCAATATAGGCCGATGAAGTAGGGGTTAAATGGAGAAGCGCATATGCAGCCTTGCAGTTAACTGCTGGTCCATTACAGTTAGTTTCCACCTTCGAACCAGCGGCTCCACCGATACGGAAATGGGAATTCCAAAATCCAACGTCGCCGGGAGAGTTGCCAGCAATGTTGACCTCAACAAGTGTACAACCTGAATACATGCAGTACATTAGCCATAAAACCCAGAATAGAAGAGAAAAGTACAATGCAATATATCTCACCTTGAAGAACGTCTGCAACAGTAAACAGCATATCGGAGAATTGAGCCACACCCTTGTCACCTGCATTCCCAACTCTCACCATAGGCACTGGAGCAGTAGGGTTATAAAACTCGCTGCCCACCGCCGAAATAGCACTCCATGCTTCACCATAAACCCTACTTCCGGCAGGGAAGAAGATAGTGTTACTAACTAGGTATGTTCCTTGTGGGAAGAACAAGATCTTGCAACCGGCGTAGGTGGATATGATAGAGTTCAGATTAGCAGTGTCGTCAGTTTGGCCATCGCCGTAAACAGGGTAACCCGAGACAGATTTAACGTTGACGAATTCGGTAACGTCATATTGTTGGTAAGTTGGAGGCTTGATGACTTGGTATTCGCCGGAACTAGCAATAAGGGCAGCAGGACGGTTGGAGGTGTAAGTAGTTCCTCCTTGATGGGCTCCGGTTGCCGAGCCGTTGGGCACATAGGCGTTCCCGTAGACCCAGGTTTCGGTGACGGAGCCTGTAAGAATGGTGTTTCCACCCGCAACCACGGTCTATCCTCAATTATTAGTCTTGTTATGCTCTTTTGATAGATACGCGAGATGAAAGTGGATGGATTCTAAAAAGAATGTGCAAAATAGATGGAAGACAGAAAGGACTGAGCTTACAGCAGCAACACCAGCCCCAACAGACAAATTCTCAATGATCAGCGAATCCTGTCCTGTCATCTCGGCAGCTGTAGAAACAACACTCCCAACATTAGTAGCAGAAGAATCAAGGATGGTAATTGTTCCCATATTTCCGCTCGTGGTATCTATTCCAGTGGCACAGTTCTCGAAAGTAACACCCTGAAAGACACAGTCATAGCAGTACTGGAGATAGATTCCAGTGGTACAACCATTGAAGGTTATGCCACGGAACATATACTGCTGGTTGGAATAGTTAATTCCAGTAGCGCCGCCGTTAAATGTAACATCATTCATGATAGTTCCGGATCCGCCTTCGGGCATTTGAAGACCAGTGTGGCCGGTGGAGTAATCGGGCATGTTGAAGACAACATTCGAGAGCTGAGTTGCCTGGCTGACACTCCAGTCCAGAAGCGAGACTGTAGTCGCAGGGTCGATGTTTGTAGAGTCGATAACTATGTTCTTAATCCCGATATAGAAGTTGGTCGTGGAACCTTGGTTGGGATCCTTCCCGTAAATCATGTAGCTGCCGCTGAATCCGGCGGTGGCTTTAAGAACGGGAGGGCTCAACGGATTTCCCATAATAACAGTTCCAACATACAGTTGCAACGGACTACTCAACATGTAGGTTCCAGAAGGCAGATAGACGACGGCTGGTTGACCTGTGGTGCCCCAACTGTTCTCGTTACGTCCAGCAATGGAGTTACCTGCATTGATTGCGTTTTGGATGGCAGCTGTGTCATCACTAACTCCATTACCTGCCGCGCCGTATTGAGTCTTAACATTTCTGTAGACAGTCCATGATGAACCGTCGGTAATGAATGGCGAGATTCCATTATGGTTTATGTTCTCGTACCAGAACGCTGATGGGTTCGTTGGCGTTAATGTTCCGCATGATTGATCCTTGACCAGTTTTGCTGCAGAAGACTCGTGCTTGATCGGTTCCCAAGGCGTGATGGTGGTGTTTGGATATTTGAGCACGATGCCTCTAGAATGGAGTCAGCTTAAAAATACAACAACATTGACTGGCCTTCGTTCAATTTAATGCCAACATCTCTATTCCATACAACAAATATGTTCCAGAAAATGATAAATAATAATTTCTGCAATTGGGGGTGAGAAAGAAGGAAAAAAGAAATATTCCGAATCTACAAGCAGCTTGTTCTATAGTAATCCATGAAGTTCTAATGGGCCTTTTTTCAAAGTGTCTAGCAGACATAAAAGAATGAACAGTACATACTTCTTATTCGGATGGTAGTCATCTCCCACCTTGCTATGGTAGGTATACGGCGGATACAACGCAGTCAGGTTAGCAGGAAGATTGTCCGGGATGCCTTCTGCATTGATCTCTGGAAGAGCAATCGCGGATACCGTGGAGACCACGACAGCCAGCGACAAGAATGACTTCATCATAGCTGAACACTTTGATTGAAAAAGGCCTTATTCGAGGAAGGGCAGTCTTGGCAATGAATCATTTTTTATTAGAAAGGACTTGGCATTTCTCTCTTTATACATCGCCGTCCATTAAAGTTAATTCTTGTGCACCCCTTGACCCTAAAGCTTTACAGGTAGCTTTCCTCTTTCGAGCAATACCTTAAGCCGAAAGCTTGTTGCATGAATCGGACGAAAGACTAGGGTTTGTTGAACACCCCATGGCCACAAGCAATCTACAGATGAACTGCCCGGAGATGTAACCAATTGCATCTTGATGAGATGGAAAGGGTAAGTGGCCGGGAATAAGGCCGAAGGAACGAAGAGGTACGGTACCGTGAACAACCAATCTTCGGAAAGCCAGCGATTTCTAACAAAAGAATGTTAAAATCTCCTTTCAGAGACTAACAATCAATTATTTTACGAGTCTAGCTCTGGAATAGCGCAATAATAACCGTATTAGCACTATATGATGATGAAGGACAAAAACGGAGCTGACCAGTGTAGAATTTCATTTGACTGTACCGGAAAATACCTCTCCGCCAGAGACAAGGCCCTTCCATGTCCCTTGCAAAACAAGCTTTGTGCCCCTGAAATAGCGCAAAACTTGGGGGCGGATTATTTCCACTTAGATTTGAGGGGCTGTGCTATATTACACATTTAATTTGGTAGGTATCTATTTAACTGGTTATCTCGTATAGAAAATCTATGTACAAGAATCGATAACCCTACTAGATCCCTTTTGTTCTTTCTTTCTTTCTTTTTTTAATTAATATATGCAAAATGCCCCATTTTACTGTGTATGGATTCCTTATCAATCTAGAAGCTAGCCAGGGCACATAAGTTACCCACTCGGCAGTAGAGCCAAGCAATGCCACCATCGGGTGGTGAAACGTTGCATTTCGTATGTCCCTTCACTACCCTTGAAGATCATGCCTGATTTTGACTGACCTCCGGGCTGTACCTGACCCTTCAAACCCATGATTTCCACCGCATTAATTAATGTTCCTTAACAATTTATAGTAGCCCATCCTAAAAGAACCTGCGATTCGTTCGTCTACTCAATGAGGCTTCTGGTATATGGCAGTACGGTATTGGGTTTCTTGAATGACGAGCTGTAATAACAAAGCTGTATAAATAGAGTATTGTATAAATATGAGGCAACCCGAGGCTGACGACGACTGTCCTACCTTATGGGTACGGAGGTCTGCTGTTCCTTCGTCCGCTCTTCTGAATCACCGTGTCTGTGTCCCTAAGGATGAAGGATAAGAGTTAGTANGGGGGGATTACGGTAGAGCGAGGCGATTTAGGGTTAGGTTCGGGACGCCCGGTGGCACGTTTCCTCTAGAAACCGTTTTTAAACGGCCATATGGGCCAAGTAATTAGCAGGGGCTCTACACAATTGGGTACGGTACTATATTAACTAAATCAAACAATGAGATGGCAAACCAGCTTTTAAGTTTTATACAAGTAAGTTTATAATTTTTATAGTTACTCTTCTCGTTTTTGTATGTATTAACGTATATAAACTATCCGTTTGGAGTTCTATTTTTACTTGTTTTAACCAAATAAACAGCATTTTTGGGATTGGATTATTTTCATCTTTACGGTTTTCACAGTGAAGGAGATGGTGAGCCAGCTAAAGGACTCCAATATGAAGCGAAACGACTGGATCATCGACTACGGCAGGTTTCTCACAAGAGCTTGGACGTGCAAAATCCGAATCGCCTCCTGGAATATCGTGGTTACGAAGCTCAAACCTAGCTAGGAATCCATTTTGTAGAGGCTCAAGCATGCCTCTGCATAAGTTATTACCGATATTCAACATCTTGATTGTTTTGGTCTGCGCACGTGATTCTGTGACCACAGGAGACTCCAGCCCCACATACCGAGGAGCCACACCAACATTGAACTTTCCTTTAATTTTCCCGATTTCAAAGATTCAAATTGCGACAAATTCGAGAACTAGTTACCTAGGTAAGTGTTTGCCAATCAGCCTGCCCTACCACCACTTGCTTCAGTAGCTTCACTGCCCTCTGCTTGCGAGCTTCACTCTTGCACCATGACGTTTCACATTTGCAAACCCCGCTTTCCACATAACAAATCCGTTAACTCGTACTCAGGCAGGCAACTTCCATTTTGGCCGAGAGCTGCTTGTCGGATTGACCAAGGCCATGACGGTAATCTACGTTGATGAGGGCCATGGCAGCGACTCTCCTGACTCCCCTCGTGGCTCCGACGCGCTACCCTTCCGAACCCTGTCCCAAGCATACCTACAACACAGTCCTGATGACGAATATAAGGTGAAGAAGGCAGATGAGGATGAGTACAAACCTGCTTCCAAGTCGGCTTTGAAGAAGGCGGTCAGCTATGCAGCCCAGCAGCAGAAGAAGGCTGCGAATGCCGCAAACGTGGAGGCCGCCCAAGAAGCAGCTCAGCAAGCGGCGCTGGCGCAGGCCAAAGCTATCAAGATCGAAGAGGACCCCTCTCTCGCAGTCGCGCGTCCGATACGCCTGAATGACACGGATCCTGAAATAATTGGGAAACTCCGGGAATCCGAAAATGACACTGGCGCAGTCCGCGTCAAAGTCCAGGGTCGTGTCACCAGAGTTGCGAAGCAAGGCGGTTTGATGTTTGTTACATTGCGGCGTGGACATCATCTCATGCAGTGTCTTCTCGCAGGGAAATTATCAAAAACATACGATGCCCTGGTCTTACAACGAGAGACGGCAATGGAAATCACCGGAGAGCTTTGGAAAGTCCCAGAGGGTGAGCTACATACTCTGGTATTTTAGCTACTGCACTTCTACTAACTACGGTTGCAGGTTACCATGCACCGCTTGATAGAGAGCTTCATGCAGATTACTTTACCATCATAGCTGCTGCGCCGGGAGGACAGGAGGCATTCACGACACGTGTTCCAGAGGATTTCAATGCACCCCTTGAGCTACGCCATCTTTCCTTGCGCCACGAAAAACCTTCTGCCATCATGAATGTTCGAAGTATCCTCGAGACGGCTTTCAACACAGCTTATAACGAGCTGGGCTTGAAGAAGGTTAGCCCTCCTGCCTTGGTCCAAACCCAGGTTGAAGGTGTGTAATACTGGGAATTTGGACTCTATACTTAATGGTCCATAGCGTGTTGAGCAATGACGGTTCCGAATTAGCTAACCTCTTACAAGGTGGGAGCACCCTTTTTAAGCTAGGCTACTTCAACGATGTCGCCTTTCTTTCACAATCCAATCAGCTCTATCTCGAGTCAGTCCTCCCTGTTATGGGCGATGTCTACTCGATTGAGAAGAGCTTTCGTGCGGAAAAGTCCCTCACCCGCCGCCATGTAAGTTTCGGCTCTCTATCACGATCCGTCATGGTTCGACATTGACGGTCTATCTTCCAGCTTTCGGAATTCACCCACATCGAAGCGGAACTCGACTTCATTACTTTTGAGACCCTCCTATCACACATCGAGCAATTGATCTGTCAGGTTATCGATATTGCATTGGAAGATCCGGTTGCTGCTGAAGCCATTAAGAAATACAACCCAAACTTTCAGAAACCAGTGCGGCCGTTCATGAGAATGCGCTATTCAGATGCTATCGATTGGCTACGCGCACATGATATCAAGACCGATGAAGGCAAAGATCATGTTTTCGGGGACGACATGTGAGTCCATAACAATACTTGCATTGCCAAAAAGCTAACGTCCACCAGAGCAGAAGCAGCCGAACGTCGTATGACCGACGAAATCAACCTCCCAATCTTCCTCACGCACTTCCCCGCCGAGATCAAGAGTTTTTACATGCAGCGAGCCGCAGACGACAACAGAGTCACCGAGTCCGTCGACCTGCTCATGCCGAACGTTGGCGAGGTCGTCGGTGGGTCAATGAGGATCTGGGACCACGACGCTTTGCTAGCAGCGTTCAAACGTGAGGGCATAGATCCAACTGGTTATTTCTGGTACCTGGATCAGCGCAAATACGGCTCGAGCCCGCATGGTGGGTATGGACTGGGGTTCGAGAGATTTCTGGCGTGGGTGATGGGGCTCTTCACAGTCAAGGAGGCGATTTTGTATCCGCGCTTCATGGGGAAATGTGCGCCTTGAGCTAGTCTTGTTGATGGGCGAGGCTTATGACCCGTAAACTGGCATATTGCAATTAGTGTCCAAAAGTCTTAAGACTACTTTACCAACGTGACGTGACGCGTTAAAATTGCCACATTATGACCNTTTTTTTCCCTTCAAATAACCACAACTCCTCTTAATAGCCATAAAATTGTACTTTCATATATTGTTACAGGTGGTAACCACCAAAACAAAAAAACGTTAAATCGACCTTCAGAGCAACATGCGAGCAGCTGTACAATTATAATAGGCCCTAGCTAAATCCACACAACTCTTTCGTAAAATCCACACGCAATTATTGATACTGGAGATGTCCTTAGGTATAGCACCACTGTAAGATCTATGATTACAGTGGCTTTTAGGCTCTTAATGCTCTATAATACACTATAATTACAGCGTACTCTAGACTTTACACTCACTGTAAAGTATTACAATTAATAGTTTATAAAGTTATTTATAATTTGACTTATGTAAATTATTATTTCGCATAAATATTTAAATGAGTTATAAATTTTATAATATATTTTTAACAAATCATTTATTATTATAATCAATTATCACAAACTACTAACATTATATAACTTTAATTAATACTGTTTGTACTTATAAAGCAAAAATGCGATTTCACTTAACCAATTATATGCTGTGTTATTTCCGATACCGATGGTTGTGTGTGAAGTTTATAAAAGGGTCGTGTGAATTTAGCCGCAGCCTAAATAAGTTGGCTATCCCCTCGACTGGTGGAAATGGAGTTACTTATGCAAATTTATGCAAGTTATACTTTTATAACAAGTTATCTTTGATTTTAATAGCTTAGTTAATTATGCAACATCTCATTGAGCACAAAACTCTAATTAACGAAATTTAACATAATTTACAATGAAATTACAAGTGTATACACTAATTAGATTACTTCGCTTAATCTTATGCATGTGCATAAGTGACTCCATTTCCACTAGTCGAGGGGATAACACGTGCATATAATAGTACATTTGAATTGAACTGAATTATTATTTTAAAAGACTATTACAGTATATGTAAAAAAACTCAAAAACTCAATTTAACTTAAATTTAATTAAGTTAAGTTAAGTTGAGTTTGAATTGTAAATATTTTGTTAAGTTTAAGTTAAGTTTAAGTTGAAACTCAACTTAACTTAAACAACTTAACGTATAATTTTATACAATTTTATACAAATAATAAAATAAGTGATAAAATAAGGCCCCGTTTGGATTCAGCTTTTGGGCAAAAGGCCTTTTCCCTCCTTTTCTTGGCCTTTTAACTAATGTATGCAACTAGAGCTAAGTGTAATGAGCTTGGCTGAATGAGGATTAAGCATCTCTATAGAAATTTGTATGGTTTGCTCAAGTCCTGAAGTGGGGTAGTACATGTTATCATAAAATCGTAACACATATAGCAAAAACACTAATTACAGGTTTTGGCCAGTTGTAAATATGGATTTTGAAGCTTCCTAATCGACATAAAACATCTTTGCTCTTTCGCAGAGTAATAACCAATCATCTCACAGTAAAAACCATCTGGTTTGGACCTCGGATATGGACATAGCGTTGTTAGAAGAGTTATTATCACAAAGTTAGATAGGAAAGCACTTTGATCAAGGTTAGAAAAAGGAAGCTTAGGAAGTTGTTCACTAATAAGTTCAAATAATTTATACTAGTCTAGTTATTATTTTAATCAAGTAGGTAAAGAATAAAAAGACAACTTATTACTTAAAATAAAAGGAATTTATATTCTTAGAAGAATACTTTGGTTTTAAGTCTGAGAATAGACGTTTTATAACTCTTAACAGTGTATAAGACAACTTGATCAAGGTAATTCTATTCAGATAATTTAAGAGCCTTTTTTGACTTGAATAGACAAGGTCAAAAAATGTGATAATTTCAATATAATACCTTTTAGAATGTTGACTATCTTTATGAATTATATAATAAGATATTAACAATTAACAAACATACTTTTATTATGACAAGTCAATTTAATATTAATAACACTGATTCTCAAGATCTATCAAAAAGTAACTCTTTTATGTTTACTCAACAACCTTTTATAATGCTTGTTAATAACAAAAAGAAGGATATTAACTAAGATAAACATAATTCAAGCTAAAAGAGAACTTAAGGTAATAATTCTAGTTTTAACAATATACTAAGTATGTTGAATTGATAAGTAAATGCTTAAATAAATAAAGTTAATACTAAAACAAAAGTTATATTAGCTTTTCAAAAGTAATATAAGAAGAGAATATTGGTTATGGATAAAGTAACTTGTATTAAATTGTTTTCTAATGATCATAATGTTATATTAGCCTTTTTACTTATTAAAGATCAATTAACATATAATATTTAGTTGAAAAATAAAGCTTATATTATTATAGAACTACATGGTAAAACAAGAAGTAAAGATGAAGATAATAATATAATAGATTACAAAAATTCAATATAAATTGACAATTAAAGCTTAAACATAAGGTTTGTAAATATAATTACTAATAAAATCATAAATTATATTTTAATATTTCCTTATATTATAATCATATAACATTTACAATCTTATCTTATAACTTTTCTATCTTTATACTTGTTTAAATTACATATTCAGTTATAACTTCCTTATTGTTAACTTTTAATTCAAGGTTACAATCTATAATATCTTTGAAATTATCAATTTCTCCTTCTATACAAATGAAGTTATACAAAGCTATATATATTAATATTATTTAACTTTACATTTTCAAGGAATACTTAACTAATAAGTTTAAGATCTTGAATTAACACTTCAGAATGCTAAATATACATTCAATTATATTTCTCAAACTTAAATAGTATAAGTTAAACAATTCTTTTATATTCTTTGACTTTTGATTAACTTGACATACTTTTTTTTAAATAATATCTTATACCTTTGTAAAGTATTAATATATTATCAGAATACTTATAACTTACATCCTTAAGCCAGAACCTTTAAGAAGGTATAATAAATCCTTATGTTAATTTAACTTTAATAAGAACTTTCCTATTATAAGCTAATCTTTTATAATTAACTAGAATATATCAAAACCTTATATTAAAGTTATATACTGTTAACATGTTCTAAGAAAGAAAACCTTTCCTGTTATGATAAGAAGCTTATTTCAAAAGGAAGATATAAATTGTTATATATGTTTTATTAATTACTCTTACATAATCATCAAAGAATAAATAATATTGAATATCATGTATAATTTAATCATGAAGTAAAGTAGTTTTGTCTAGAAGTAATATTATAGTTTAGTATAATATAAGAAGAGCATTTAATACCTTATAAAATGCTTTAATATATAAAATATTAACTAATATTAATAATATAATATATTTTAATCTAACTTTACTGATTAATCATTTTACCTGAATAAGAGAACCTTTCTTGTGTATCTTGATTTGAAACTCCTTTAAATATAATATGTAAAAAGATTACTAGCTTTTCCTTGACTATTATACTTTTCCTTAACTTCAAAAGCTTTGTATTAATTGATAACTATATAATTAATGCCTTGAAAGTCTTAACTTTCATGCAAAAGCACTTATAGAATTGTTCAGGATATACTTGCTCAAGGAGCTTTTTAACATATTGATCACTAAGTACTGATATTCAAAGGCAATGAGAAAATGCCATCGATTGGACATGTTGTTCATGTTATGTATATCATTGAATTACATCTTTGATTAATCCTTCGAATATCACATCCACCAATTCATCTCTGGTAACGTCGAGAACAGTGCAAAGCTCCATAGAAAAAGCATATATATAACGACAACTTGCGAAACAACACACGAAATCACGATTTGATTAACAGTTCAAGCCTAATCGAGTAATATATGCGAATATTATGCCTAAAAGATCGGTACCCCACCATCAAAAGGAGTACAAAAGTAGCTCTGGAGTTACTTTTACACTCCTTTTGATGGTGGGTAACAAATCCGCACATGTACCCCCCTGGCCAAAAGGAGTTTACATGGGCAAAATTTGTTAGCAAGGGTCTCTAAACGCTAGTAAGGGTACCTCCAGGGATTAGCAAAAAAAAAGAGCAAGGGGGTGTTTNGGATTCAGCTTTTGGCCCGCTCCTTACGCAAAAGGAGGCCAAAAAGCCGAATCCAAACAGGGCCTTAAGTGATAATGAAATAATTAATAATCTTATTATTTTAGCTAGTAAAATCAACTATCTTATTGGTTAATGTTTATTACTAATCAAATACTAATCTTAAATAAGAATAGTATTAAGTTAACTTAATTTAACTTAAGTTAGATTAAGTGAGTTGTATAGTATAATGGTTGAATTGAGTTGAGTACATCTTAAAACTCAACTCAACTCAACTCATTATACTGAGGACGCGGTAAAAAGAGATGGGAATTTGCCAAGACACTAAATATGCACGTGCCCTGCGCCAACACAGCCTGCGATATGCTTTTTAGTGAAGGAAATGCCTGAAGTGCCCTATAATTATAGTGCATTACAGGGCCTTGATACCCTGAAGGTCATTATAATTACAGGGCACTTCTAGCACATCGTTAGCGCCAGCTTAGCTCTTTGATACGATTCCCATCTCTTTTTACCGCGTCCTCCGTACAAACTGGGCTATTACAATACAAAAGATATAAGAAACAGTATTTAGGGGCTCACAGAGTCTTAAACACCTGTGATATGTCTAATACGGTGCTGAAATTACGTGGAACCAGCCACAGTTTCAGGCTTTACAGAGCGATATCTCATGAACCTTCAGGCCACCGCGCAACACCTTCTCTCTCTTTCTTCTGTAGCTTTAGATCTCTTCAATAGAACTACCGCTTTCTCTCCTGATCACCTACTACACTCGTGCACGCCACAGGTAAGGGTGACTACCGGGGGTAAGGAGACCGAGCTCGTCACACCTATTGTAGAAAGGTCTTGGTTGTGATATGCCTATTACGTGCCACCCCATCAACTGAAATGGCACCCTATCGATGCCACGATGCCACAAGGATGGGGTAGCAAAGGCGTGGTGAGAGTTGATAGAGGAGTTGATAAAGGAGAACTGTTGCTGTTAAGGATAATCATACGAGCCCAAACCTACCACCGACAACCCCCTAGTAGTCCACCCTGGTTCAGATAAGTTAGCGCAAGTACCCCCAACCCCCCCTCCTCATTTTTTTTTTTCGTACATTCAGAGAGAACACAATCCTGAGACAGCAATTCCATCACTGAAGCATTTATTTCCCCTTGGTACCATAGACAACGATGTCGGAGACAGAAAAATTTCGCATCGCGATCATCGGATCCGGCCCAATTGGAAAGCTCCTAATAAGCTCAGTCGCGTCCCATCCTCGGGTGGCTTATTCGATATACGAGCAGGACACTCTTCCTCTCAGACCGTCGTTCGGGTAGGTGTTGCTGGTTCGGCCCCTTTACACAAGTCCTTGCTGCTGACAACTTCTCCTCAAGGTATGGCGTTGGGCCGCAGACCCTTATCAGTACACTGAGACTCAATCCTGTGCTGGGAAAGGAGCTTCTCAGACAATGTATCACAGGTCCTGTTTGGATGAATTTCCACCATGGAGGTATTGAAGATAAGGCTCTTCCGACGATTGAAGTTCCTGAAGGTCAGTTGTATGGGAGGATTGGACGCGAGGAACTTTTAGATTTGCTTGATTCTTTTCGTCCGAAGGATTGCGAGCCTATTCAGTACGGGAAGACGCTCAAGTCAGTCACCAAAGTATCAGGAGAGTTGAAGCTGGAATTTGCAGATGGGGCAGAGGAGAGGGCAAACGCTCTGTGGGGTTGTGATGGCATGAACTCACTATGCAGGAAGCTGATTCAAGGACCTGAGCACAAATCTGCCAAGTATTCTGGCATGGTAGTATTCCGAGGAAAAGTCCCGTACCAGAAAGTCTCAGAAGCTGTCGGCGAAAGGTTTGCTACGGAGACTTATATGTTCATTGGAGTCAAAGGTTGGCACGTCTTGATTTTCCCAATCGCGGGTGGAAAATTCGTCAACATCGCAGCTTTTGCAGAGGAGGCGATACATAAGAAACGTGGAAGAACGTACAAGACAAGCACGGAGGAATTGTTGACCTATTTCTCTGGATCAAACGCCACAGTACAAAGTCTTCTCCGAGTAAGTATTGATCGGTATTCATTTTATTTTTATGCTAATGGTTCTACAGATACTTAACGATCAACCAGATGGATGCGTATGCCTCGAATTGATGGCAATGGAGAAATTGGGCAAGTTCTACAACGAAGATCTTTGCATGACCAGTTTCGGTGATGCCGCGAATGGGATGCTGCCCCACATCGCTGGCTCCATGTCTACAGGATTCATTGGTACCACTACATTCCTTCACGACGAGTTGAATCCACGATTCCAAGCTCTCAGCCCGAGTGCAAGCAACGATGAAATTGCTAAAACCCTCATGGAGGCTTCTGCGAGCTATCAGGCAAAGCACCAACCTCTAGCACAGAAGCTAGCTGACTATTCCGTAGAGCAGGGAAGCGTGTTTGCTGGTGGCGTTCTTGATGTGGATAAATTGTCAATGAGATCTAGGTTTCTCTGGCAAGCAGCAGGACTCCAAACGCTTGAATTACTCGTCGAATAGTTCCGAGATTTAAATTAGATTACGAATCCCAGACCTGTGGTCCTGTCCATCCTTTATAGTACGGAGGTACATACAACTACTACTACTACGGAAGACATTAGAGTACACTCTGAACTCTATGTGCACTGACTATCCCATCAAATTGATAAACCCAGTTCTGCCCGGTTTATCGGGACATTTCCGTGCAGAATCCGGCTGGCACATCCCGTGCCCAGCTGTCGCAGATTACAGGTAGTCTCACTTGTTTTTTGTCTTACTCTAGAAAGCCTCGGAGTCCCCGGGTCCCTGACTTACTTACTGTCTTTACTATAAATTGCACTGTAATTGTCTATTAGGATAGTAACCAAGCAATTTTACTTCACTTCAGTGCAATTCATTGATTTTACTCCGCGAAATAGGCGACACCAGCGCCTCATACTCAAGGTCCCGATATACCTCGAACTCGAGCATTCGCCACAAACTACCTCAATCAGCTCGCCTCAAAAAGCCCTCAGCGTCAGCAGGTACTTCGTAAAGCAGCACAGACAGGCCGCCAGATATGACATGTCAATCCCAGCACTATGGTCCACACACTCTCGGTACAGACAAATCAATTTCTATTCTAAGAAGACTAAATCTGCTGATTAGTGTTGGGGATTACGTGAGGATGAAAGAGATTTCAGGAGCACAAGTTCCCGCAGGGCTCCTCTCCTTGACACGGACTACGTTGTATTTAATGTGAGATCTGCCCTGCCCATTCGACACTCAGTAGTTCAGTTTAGGTTAGTCAATGCACTCCGCCCTCTCTCTAACTTATGAAGACAAAGCCTTAATAGATGATGGATGTGCACTGTACAAGCTTTTGCTTTACGGTTCTTACTCTTGCTAAACTACTGTACGAGACCCCTGGATGAAAATCTTGATTGCGCCAATCTTGGCATCGGGGTTCTCGCAACGACCTACGATTCATACAGTACTTACCCCCTCGTTTCCCTCGGCATTAATTCGATGGAATGCTCACTGCTTTGCCTTTAACTGGCATTGCTTCTAACCGCCATTGTTTCTAACCGGTATTGCTGTATGGAGTAAGCTAGTACGCACGAAGACAAAATGTTGGTGGCGCCATCAGCAATTTCGGGTCCACCACGTCACCTATTGGCAGAAATTTTATAGTGCGAAAGACTGCATACATGTTCAGTACGGTGCTGTAAATACATACTGCCTTCTTATAGTACAGTACATACTGCGTGAAATCCTACAGTCCCTTCGCATCGGCAACCATATTACACAGTACAGTAAAGTATACAGTACTATCCATATGTCGCATCCCAGGCTGCTTTTATCAAGCCCCAAGCCGGTGGTCTAAGCACACACCGCCCGTTTGGTACCGAGGTGTGTGGGAAAGGTCGAAAGGAGGAGCCAGCCGTGCCGCACCGCTCCGCGTTCCGCGCTCAGTTAGCACACCCCCTAAACCCCATAGGTGAGCACGAAATGCGGTGCGGCACGGCTAGCTCCCCCGAACAATATTTTGACTAATCAGAGTTATGAAATAAGTTTTGTCTCCACTATTACTTGGTTGTGTAAGCGGAGTAACTTACTAGATTAGTGTTAACGTCATATTATGTTTCGGCACCCCTAAAATGATTCCGTGCCATAATCTAGCGTTGCGTGTGGAAAAAACAATGGCGTAAAAACAGACCCACCTAATACAACCACTATTTCAACAATAATCCGCTATACCTAATTTTATATAGAACAAATTGCAAAATCGCAACGGTTTGTTTTTCTTCAAGATGTGTAATAGTAAAGTTAGTAACAAGTTAGTTTTTTCTCTATTGAAGTGAGTTCTCAGTTTCTTGATTTATACGCTTTTGATTTTCAAGCTGATCTTCAGTTGTTAAATAAACTTATCTTTTATAGTAATCCAAGCATTAGACTGGCCGGACTGTTGCATTAGACCGTGGTCCCATCTGGACGAGACCATAAGTTACAGTCTTGTTCGCAAAAGATTAAGCGAGACCGTGAAACGGTTTTTCCACTGCTAACACTACCTACTAGAGATTCTTCTCTTCGCTGTGATTTCAAGGAAAGTTCCATCCGAAATCGTCCCTTGTCCGCATGCAACCCTGTCACAATCCAACACTCTGGGCCGGAGTAGGGGGATTCCTACAGTATCCCTTGGTCTGGTGAAAGTGGTATCCATTTATCGTATATTTGCAGCAAGGGCTACAAGCATGCTGATTTGAGTACTTTGTGTTGGTTTTACTCCGGTAAGCATGTGTGCGGTAGTTATTGTAGCATAAATGAATAAAGGAGACAAATTTGCACCATTTGCATATGTGATACCACTTTCACCAGTCCAAGGGATACAAAGGGCTTTCACGGATCGTTTGCGTCCATGTGGAGTACAAAACTCGAGGCACCTACGCGGTGCAACTCAACGTCATGAAGATCTGAAGATCTTGTATTGCTTTTGGATTTTCCTTTCATCAAATCCTTGACCTATCATGAATTCATCAAATTCAATGGATCCTCCGACATTAGACAATACTCGAGGTAAAGTCATCTATATAGCCACAGGCTGCACCTTGGCTCTGGTCACTATCGTTGTGTTCTTGCGACTATGGGGACGATACAGGTTTAGCAATGCCACGACGGACTCCTTCCGGTTGTACTTTGGGGGCCACCACCTGTGGGTTTTTCTGTCAGACATTGCAATTCTACTCTCATTTGTAAGTTGCATTCCCTCAATGCTGGAGAACTCTTCTGACATAGGTGCCTAGATAATGGCGACTGTTCTCACGGTAGTCGCATGTGTCGGTAGGTTTCCTATGAGTTTGAACTATAAAAGTTGTCAACTGACTCAATAGGCGTTCGCTGGGGACTTGGAATACATACGAAGCTATTGAGTGCGCACCAGGCCGGTAATGCCCTTGAGGTTTGTTGCATGCTGCAAATTGTTTTGAGCGTAACAAATGCTGATTTGTAGCAGATGTTTTATCTCTACCAAGTTTTCTACAAATTTGCAGCAGGTATTTCTAAGATCGCGACATGCCTATTGCTTCTCGCAATCTCTAGTAACCAGATGGTTCTATTCAACCGATTCTGTCATATCATGATTGTGTACATCGCCGGGTACTGTGTGGCTTGCTCGATTGCGACTGTTTTTCATTGTGGGATTGATTTTTCGAGCAACTGGGACCACACCAAACCTCAGCAAAATTGCTTCACTAACCCACCGTTCTGGTACATTCATGCTGGGCTGAACATTTTCGCCAGCGTCATTATCGCTGGCTTACCCTGGTGGTTGTTCTATTACATTACATACAAGCGCAAGTATGTCATAGCGACTTTGATGACAATGCTTAGTCTCTCGTAGGTAACTCCTTGGTTGGGAGAGCGAAGGAATACATTCTAATGCGGCAGCAGTGAGATTGTCTTTGGCTGTGTCCGTTTGAAGGGACTCTACATATCAGCACACTCTTCGGACGATTTGACTTGTACGCTTATTCCCACTTGCCAATGAAACCTTTGGCTAACTTTATTAGATGGTACTGTGACAGGGATCACTGTCTCTCAACTTGAGGTCAACTTTGGCATCATGTCAGCCTGCATCCCCACAGTCCTAAAAATCTTAGAAGACTCCTTAAACAGTTTCCTCCACTGCGCTTTCGGCCGTGAGCGAACCAAGACAGAAACGCAATCCCGTTCCCTAAAAAGCGGCGTCCAACTCTCAGTCATCGACAAGACTGTTCCACGCAAGAAATACACTCGATTTTGGGAAGATGAGGAAAATGATTTGGGATCTGTACATTCAGGAAATAGTACAGCCAATATCATCACCAAGGACAAGAACCGGATTAAAGTGGAAACGTCGTTTCTGGTAGAGGAGAGCACTCCGAATGATAATAACGAACGGGCTTCAGGGTTGGGTGTGAAAACGCAGACTTCTGTTCATGCAAAGACGGAACCTAAGCCACAAAATTGAACAGGAAATTATTAACAGCTGAATTTTTGGATTATATGGGTGAGGTGTTTTAACAAAACCCCAATGTATTGGTATTACTGTACGGACTATAGATTTGCAAGGTTTGGGGCTCTCTTGCAGAGGGGAATTCAGAACGGGATGAAAATGTATGTTGCATTTGATATCCACTGTATAGTGTCCCCATGGTCTTGAGATGAATTTTGATCAATGCCAATGAGCTATTCGTTCGATACTTACTGCACTAATTGCGCCTAAGATATTTCTCAATATCCTTCAATGGTTGATTAATTCAAATATCTCAAGACAATCATGTTGCACAATGTATATCCACTCTCCCTTGCCTACAGTTTCGCGTGCCGAATAAAGTACGACTTAAAACTCTCACGGAATGCTCATGTAACCCTGGAACCGAGACTCCTATCCCCCCCCTGAATAAGATGAATAACCCCCCCNATATAAAACTCTCGCTGAGATTTCCAAGGGTACCACGAATGTACCCTGCGGCTTGGCAACACAAACCAATAGCCAAAGAAATACGAACCGATGCCTTTTCAGGGTAGAGTGCCTACCTCGTACGCAGGTACAGCAATATTGAAACATTGGAATCTCACTTTTTCAAGGATCTGAGTCAGATACTACTGTAGTTCAACAGCACGTTTTTCTGCCCCTACTACAGCGCGTGGCTTATCTCAATTAAATGAGCAATTTAGTAATCTTAGTAATCAACGCATGTCGCTAAATAATTAGAGTCTTGAATTACTGTAATGAGAATATACTTATGGCCAAAAANGTCCCGCGTGGCTACGGCTCGATCTCCGAGAAGAGGAGGACAGTAGTAGTATCGAATGAGGGACAGGCCGAAAAAATATCTTAATTAAAGCAGCGGCGGGCGGCCGGGGGGGGNAAAGGCCCCTGTCGAGCCGAGCGTTGGATCCCTGCAATACAGTATATGTCGTACCCCTAGCTTCATTCGCTCTCGCTGCCCTGTGCAGTGTGGCCGGGGGAGAATGACAGCACCCCGAACTACCTAGGCGCAGTAGCCCGCTGGCTGGAACGTGCAAGGTCTATCTGCTGCTCTTTCAAATCAATAGATTGACGGATCCATCGGCTTCTCGATTCTACA
>NCSJ02000408.1:0-35574 GCA_002812745.2 Scytalidium lignicola | reverse complement strand
AAAACAGTCCCCATATTTATTTGGTTTCAGACCGTAGACCGTACAGTCCAGTCTCAAATTTTTGACTTCAGACTGTAGTCCTCACGGTCTGGACTGTACAGTCTACGGTCTGAAAACGGTCCCCACAATTTAAATTGCTCAGACCACGGTCTGAAACGGTCCGTAAAAACCTCACGGTCTGGTCCAGACCACGGTCCAATGCAACGGTCCGGCCAGTCTAGGTCTATATAAACCCTCCTTGTTATTCTCTTTCTCCTCCTTTTCTCTCTTCGTTACCTTATCCATCACCTTTACAAGGTAAGTTTTCCCCTTCTCTAGTTCTTTGAAGCTTGAAGTTGAGCTTTGAATAGTATTGTACAAATACTTGTCTTATCATCTATTGTTTTTTNACTTTTAATTATGATTATGTAAGTACTTTACTTCTCTTCTTTTCATCCTTTTCTCCTTTAACATATCAAGAGTTCTTCGATTAACTTTTATAATCTTTTTTGTTAGATCTCTTAACTTTTAAGTGAGTTTCCTTTGTTCACTTTCATTAACTCTTTGACTAATACATGATTAACTTATTATAGTTAAGAAATACAAAAAACTCATATATTCTTGTTACTTATAGTATAGTAAGTCTTTATCTACTCAACTTAACTTTAAGTGTTTTATTCTACAAACTAACAACAAGTATGAAGAATGTACTTGTAAGTACAAAAAGTATAGAAAAGTTCTTAAGGAGTATTGTTGTTATATGAATAAGTTACTCTAGCTTGCTGACTAAGTAATAGTAAGTAATACTATGGCTGTTATTGCCTTTTAGGTAATGTAATATGAATATACTAAACATGTTAAGAACATACTTTGCTAGGAAATCAAGAAGGAAAAGATAGATGATGATAGGTTAAGTGTAGTTAGTAAGATCTTGAAGAGTGTTAATGATTGCTTTAAAGCTTTAAATAATACTATTCAAAAGATAATAAGTATTTTTTCTTCCTTTCCTTTTAACTAGTATATTATTGATGTTTTGCAAACGAATCTCTTTGATAATGACATATTCTCTGATGAAGACATATCCTCTTCAGAGGATACTAAGTTAAGCAAGTTAGAAGAGTCAAATGATAACAATAACAATAGTTCTCTTATCCCTCTAATTCGTTGTCCTACTTACTCTTATCTCTTAAGAACACAAGGGGGTAATATCCTTGTTACTCCTTGTTGTTGCCTTGCTTGCTCTATTAACAAGCATTCTGAGTCAATGATATTTATCTTAGTCTTGGTCCTTGGTGTAATACTCTTTGCTAGCCTTGTACTTAGTCCTCCCTCTACCTCTTTAAGGTGTCATCTTTGGTTTGGAGATAACAAGTTTGCAGCCTCTCTTGTTTAGCCTAATAACCTTGCCAATAGTGATGGCAATGGCAGTGAAGATAGTAGTAGTAGTAATAAAGGTAGTAGAGGGGATGATGACCTTTTGTTGAAGAAGAGGAAGTATAAACATAAGAGTACTTATAAGCATCACCACTGAGTAGATAACTCTTCACCTTCAGGTACTTTAGTCTTAATTCAACCTTTTTTACTTCTTATCTCTTTTCCTCATAACTTTCTACTGTGTTGATTTTGAGGAGGTTGTTTCTTCTATAAGTAATTGTTTATATTGTTTTTTATACTCTTCAAGCTTCTTCATAATGTTTTATAAGTACTTCAACAACTCTTAAGTATTTTCTGCTAATGAGAATTCTTTTTACCTTATAAAATATTACTAAGTTTTATTCTTCTTGACTTTATGATCTAGGATAACTTTGACTTCTTACTTGTTTTTNACTATTAACAGCCTTTCCTTTTAAGAACTCTAACATTATGTTAGATTTGTAATAATATAATTTAAGGAAGGATATGTAGAAGATTAAGTATACTCTCATTTTAAGGGGTAACTTCAGTTTATATACAAGGCTATTACTTATAACCTAAACTACTTCTAGTAGTCTTAGATATTAATCTAATAACTTCTTGTTAAGTCTTTACTATTGTAGATTCTTTATGGATATTATTACAAAATCACTTATCTTGAATGTTATTAGCTTTTNGTTTTTTTGTTATAATACTTCTTTTATACTTTTATAACTTCTTATTATCACTTTATCATTATTTCTCTTTCTTTTTNACAATATTTCTATTCTTTCTTGTACAACAATTGCTCTTCCCTTTATAATGTTATCCTTGACATTGACTTAGATCTTAAGGTTGTAATTATACATATTACAAAAGGGAGTTATACTAATAATACTATAAATACTATTATTATATGTGAATTCTACAAGAGTTAACTTTGATACTCAGTTGTCTTGTTTATATAAACAAAACATTTGTAAATAATATTTTAATGTTTAATTCTAGACTTTTGTTTATTCATTACTTTAAGGGTAAAACATTGTTGATAAGTATTTTTACACTTGTAAGTAGAAATATAAAAAGGCTTAGAACTTGTTAGTAAATTAAGGTCCTCAGTTTAAGACTATGCTTTTCAAGGTATTAAAATCTTTGATAATATACTATAGAAATAACTTTGTTAATTCTAATATTGTAATTGTCTTCTTATAAAGAATGTATTATGTTATTTATGTATACTTGTTGATGATAATTAAATATAAATTGTATATTGTATTACTTTATTTACTTAGAAGTAAATTTATGATGAAGTCTATTAAAATCTTTGTTTATAATTATTCTAAGTAAGGCAATAGTATTAATATTCTATATAATGTATGTTGCTTTACCTTTGTTCTTTAACAAATAGTATAAGTATATACTTAGTACTTTATATCTCTTCTTAAGCTTAGCCAAAAATACTTTCATTAAATCAATTCTAATGTTTTTGAGATTTTAAAATGCTTTGTTATAAGGTTATCATAATTTATAATCAATATCTCTATCCTTATTATGTCATTGTCTAGGATATATATTTTGCCTTAATATCAGAGGAGACTTGTGTAGTTTATTCTTCACAATTATTCTTTGACTACTTTTAACTCCTTATGTAAATCTAAGGTTTCTCTTTTAATATTCTGGTCATTATACTTTGAGGTTGTGGATTCTTTCTTGTGATTTCCCTTATTATGTTATAACTCTTCAACTTTACTTAATCTTTTATTTATATTGATAGTTTCTTCTTCAATATCTTAGTCATTATATTTTGTGGTTATAAGCTCTTCTTTATGATCTTATTCTGATTATGTTATCTCAATATAAGTTCTCTTAAAGCTTTGCTCCTTATACCTTCGTATAAGGCCTTTATTCTCAGGGGTTAACTTACCTTGAGAATTATTACTCTTATAATATTAAGGTTTCTTCTTAACAACTCTAGCAGTTCTCTTCTTCTGAATCAACTGTTAACATTGTCCTTAAACAAAGGTATCCTTCTGTTGTAAGTTATATATTAAGTCAATTATCAACTTAGTAAGAGAACTATTTATTATTTTAAGCATGCTTATCAAACAAGTATATACTTGTAAGACAAGGTGTTTACAATTATTAGTCTTAGTAACAAGCTTAAGTTTATAAGTTATATTGCTTATTATAACCTTATGATGATATCTTGCTAAATCTGTAACTGCTTGTATGTATACAAGCTCTGGCTAGTAACCAAGCCTAGGATGCTTAGTCTGGAAACTACCCCTTTAGGTGTTGCCTCTTTAAGCATTTCTTCTCTTTGTAATATCATCAGTTAATATCTTAATTTTCTGTCAAGATGCTTTCTTAACTCTAATGTAAAATATGTTTTACATCTTCTTTCTTAACATTAGCATTAAATCTCTTATAACTTTATTAGACTTAAGTTTATGGTCTAGTTATCTTAACAGATTATTAGCAAGGTTAATCTTGTCTATTCTATACTTTATCTTAAAGTTATATTCAACTAACTTTTAAATCTAATATACTTACCTTTTATTTGGTTTCTCCTTGTTTATAAAATGTTTAAGATTATTATAATCTGTCTTAATAACCATTGTTAATAAGGTATAAGTTAAGTAATACCTTTATTATTCTAATACTTACATTATAATAAGTATCTCCTGGTCAAGAGTATTATATACTTGTTATGTAAGATCTAACTTCTTCGAGTAGAAGGTGATAAGACATTAGTTTAACTAGTCCCCTTCAGTGATTAGTTAGGATAAAACAATACTTATGATAAATCCAAATACATTTGTCTTTAGTATTATAAGCAGTCTTAAAGTATAATGTATAAGAATAAGTATTATAATAAAAGCCTCTTTAAACTTGTTGAACACTTATAACATTAACTCTCCAAGTTCAAATGTACTAACTTTTCACCTCTTTTCTATTCCTTTTAGAAGATCTGATAAAAGAGTTATTATTTTTGAATAATGTTTAATAAACCTTTTGTAGAAATTAGCAAATCCTAGAAAAACCTAAATATCTTTAAAAGAGGTAAGGATTAGCTAATCTTAAATGGTGACAATCTAGTTCTTCTTCATTAACATATTGTTAAGAGATATAATATACCCTAAAAACTCTACTTTCCTAGTATGAAAATTATACTTAGATATATTCATATATAAATGATATTACCTCAAGTATTCAAGTACTTGTCAAATATACTTTATATACTCCTCTTTGGTTTTGGAGAAGATTAAGATGTCATCTAGATAAATTATACAAATGACATCTACTAGTCTAGTCAACACTTCATTAATATACTGTTAAAACATTGTTAGTACATTATACAGCCCAAATAACATAACATAATATTTATAATAACTATATCATATGCAGAAAACTATCTTTTACTTATTACTTTTCTAAATCCAAATTCAATAATAAGTATCTTTCAAATCCAACTTAGTATATATTATTGCTTTTCCTAATTAGTCTAGGGTTTTTGAAATTAATAGTAAAGGTATCTGATCTTTGATAATAACCTTATTAAGACTTTTGTAGTTAATATAAAGTCAAAGCTTATTATCCTTCTTAAGGACAAATAATATTAGTATACTTACTAGACTAGTAGATTACTAGATCTACTCCTTCTCTAACAAGTTGTGAATATACTCTTTTAACGTCTCCATTTCCTTTTTTNGCTAATGGATAAACAGGTTTCTATAATAGTGTTACATTGTTAACAAGCTTAATAACATAGTGTAAACTGTTAATTCTAAGTACCTTAGTTGCCTCTTTCTTGTCAAACATATTTGTAAAGTCCTAGTATTACTCTAAGACTATGTTAACCTATTGTTGTTCAGAGTTTAACAAGTTGTTGATTTGTATTACCTTAATATGTACATGATCTGATATATGTTCAAAGAAGACTCTGAATAAAGGAGTATCTTTTTCTTTTTTTTAATAACTTTACAAACTGTTTTACAAAGTAAATAATGTAATTCTTAATCTTAAGGTAATACTTTTATTCCCTCTTCTACTATTGTATATCCAGGTTTATGTTATTGAGTTATGGATATCCTAGGATAATAGTATATTTATCAATAACAGTTGATATAAACTAATACTTCAGAATATAAGCTTTCTTATTTATATCTTTAGCCTTGATTAGTATAGTATAAGATTTATAAACATAAATGTTTGTCTTATTGACTGTCTAGAGTCTTGACTTCTTTTTACTGTTGTTATTCTATTTATACTCTTGTACTAAAGCTGAGGAGATTATATTTTGCTTTACTTTACTATTAATCAAAGCTTACTTTGTTCTTTATTTCCCTTGTTTATCTTAGACCTCAAAAGGGATTACTATATACAATTGTCTTGATTTCTTTATAATGTAATAAACCTTGTTATTTACTCTTATTGTTACTTCTTTTAAAGATGCAAGGGTAAAGAGAATTCTAAGTATTTGTTAGAATGTTGTAAAAAGCCTCTTCCTTCTATTGTCCAATGAGGCTAAAGCTACAAGCTTCTTTAGATATTAGCATTTCCTTAGTTTGTTATAAGTATATTTTTATTAAAAGGTTAGTTAGAGTTCTAATTCTGATTATTAAGGTAGTTTAGTAAGGTATAACCTGGTTAACTATAGTTATAATACTAGATCTTGTTATTATGAGCATTATAATAATCTTTAGTATAATACCTTAACTTCTTATAATTATAACATTTGACTTTATTAAAGTTTCTAAGCTTTATAGTGTTGATGTTAATTAATAGCATTGTATATGTTAATTCTGTTCAGTCTTGATATAAGATATTTAAGTTCTACTTAGATAACTTACTTTGTTATTTTTCCTTTGACTTGTTATACTAAGGTTTTTAAAAGTTTGTAGTAATGTTATCATGTTTGATCTTTTATCCTTAATTTACCTTATTAAGTTGTAAGCATTCTGTTAACATAACCATTTTATTATATGTTGTTAACAAGACATTATAATTCATAATTTTTACTCTTAGCTTAAGTGTTATTTTTACTAGTAACATATTTTGTCTTTCCTTGTTACTTATGTTAAAGAGTTATACCTTAAGGTTGTTAAGATACTTTATAAAAGACTAGATTGACTAACTTGGCTATTACTAAGCCTGGTTATATTAATCTCAAACCTTGATCCTTTTATTACCTTCATCTTCTAGTGAAGATAATAAGATCCCCTTGAATCCTTCTTATATAATAATGTTTGCTGATTTTGCCTTCTATACTTATTACCATTTTGCCTTCAAGATGTTGTCAAGATACAACATAGTATAAAAGATCTTAGTACTATTCCTCTTGTATAATTCCAGGAATTCAGCAAATTCAAATTCATATTTGTATACAAAGTCATTATACTTTTTNCATTGTTTTCCCTATGAACTACTTTAGTAGAAGTATATACTTGTACTTTATACTCTAGATTATAAGTTATTATAATACTAATTCTAATAGTACATTCCTTATTAAGGAACCTTCTTATAGTAAGATTCATATCTCTACTAAAAAGCTTCCTTATAATGGAATCAACGTCCTTATAAGTATATTATTATATTAGAATAGTCTTTTCTTTCTTTGTTGTAATGCCTTAATCTCTAAGTCTAGCTCTTTTATCTGTTTTTGCACTTCATCCCTCTGTTCACTTGCATACTCTAGTTCAGTGTTTTCCTGTCAAAGAGCTTCGATACAATGCATTTGCTGCTTGAGCAGCTTATTCTGAGGAAGTAGTAGATCATCTTTAGGAATTTTCAATTCCTTTGCTTATTACTCTTCTTCAATCAATTCTTCGACCAAATCACTTAATAGTATAGATGTAACTTCTGCATGTATAATTCTTAAGCTTGTCACTATCACAGTGCCTTTGTTCTGACTAAGCCTAGCGTTGGCCCTTCTCGTTGTTCTCTGCCCTTCAGCAGTCTTAAGGGATGTTGTCAAACAGCTTGACTAACTTGTCACCATCCTCTGATTGTAACGGATTATCACCCAAATAAGAAGAATTAGAATGTTATAGACTAAGTCCGGGGTGGAGATAATAAATCATAATCGAGAAGGCAGTAACACCAACAATTAAGCTTGTTCTATTCTCCAAACTAATTCCTGAAGAATCCAAATCATAATAGCTGCTTAGGTTACCCTTATATACATCAGGTCCTGTGCACTCTCGAAGTGAGCCCCTATCTTAATACTCTATTCACATGCTTAGCACACCATGTGCACTTCCTAGGCTCTGTGATCCGGGCTCTAACAATTATTAATGTAATCTTCAAGACCTTTAAAATAGAGTAATACTATAAGATAAGAGCTTTAAAGGTTGTAATTCTTTAAACCCTTAAGTCTTTAATCCTTTAAAAGAATTACAATTCCAGAATTATCAGTTATGCTAAAGGTAATAACTAAATATATAAATATGAGTAAACAGAGACAAAAAAAAGTGTTAATCAACACAATCAACACAAAAGAAGAGTTAGCTTAATTACATTATTACTAGAATGTATAACTTGTTAAATTAAAACATGTAAAAGTATATACATAATATAAGGTTACTTTGTATATTATAATATTGTAAAATAGTAACTATATACATGTAAAAGAGTTAATTAATAAGACTACTTAAAATAAAAGTCATATATAATAAAAAAAGTAATATCTAAGGTAATACATAAAATATTACAACATTTAAAATAAAANGTAATAAAAAAAAATAATAGTTTTTAACTTAAAATTAATAAAAATAAAAAAATAAAAAAAGTANTTTTTCCGAATAAAATTAATTAATTAACTAATTATATAACTTTATAAGTAAACTATTTAATATTTAATTAAATATATTATTTTTAATCAAAATTAAATTCAACAATAATAANTTATAAAAAAAATTGTTAAATATTTTATTAATCAAGTTATAATCTTTTAAAATTTAATTTTAAAANGAAAANTTATTAAATGTTTTACTAATTAAATGATAATCTTTTAATTTATATATATAAATTGATTAATGTTAATTTATTTTATGATTAGTATAATAATGATAGTTTGTAAAGTAGGTTTTNATTATAATGTTCTTATTCTTTTTCCTTTTTGTATAATATAATAGACAAGTAAAGTTTGTTGATAAATTATCCTAAGTCTCTTAATAAGTTTAAAATAGCATATCTACATACTAGAGATTCTTAATAAGTAATAATCAACTTCTTGTAAAGAATATTAATTATTCTATAAGCTGACTAGAGGTTATATTGAAGCTCTTGAAGCTTATTAATAATTAATTATATATTCTTAAGTATTGTTTTCTTAGGATTTACAATTATAATCAAGGTTAACGTTATGTCTTCTCATTTAGTATAGATTTGATGATAATATGTAAGTCCTTTGTAAAAGTTATATAAATAAGTGTATACTTCTTTGAATATACATTTAACAAGGTTGTTAGTAATAAAATAGTCTTTTGTTAACCTTGTTAACATAATAAGGAATACTTTGATATAAAATTCCTTTAATAATTCTACTTGTTTGTAATAACTCTTAAAGATTATCAATTTGTATTTGAAATTATTAGTTGTTTTATTATACTTCTAGTCTTCTATATACATCTTGATGATATTAAAGACTTGTTTTATATACATAAGCTAAGTTAAAGGTAATAGTAATAAGTTAAGCTTATAATAAGAATTATAATCTTGTTATAACTTGTAAAACTGTTAATAATCATTTTAAAAGGTTATAAGGATTAGAAAAGTACTTGATTCTTAACTTGTGTATATTGAACTAAGAACTTTAAGATTAATTTAAGCATTTATAAGGTAAGTAATTATAAGAAGTATAATAATTATAAAGGTAATAATCCTTTTTAGAAGTCTTAAGAAGTATGTTAAAAGTCTTCTTCACTTTATAAGTATTATTCTTTCTCTTATATGATGTTCATAAAAGTCTGAACAATTATAATACTCTTAATATTGTGTATTATATATATATTATTATAGTAAAAGTAATTCTATAAGCTTTATATCTCTTTTTAAGTAATAACCTTGAAAATATTAATTATAAAGTTCTTAAAGTCCTTTTAGAATAAGTCTTATAAGTTTACATTATTAATTTTGTCAAGATAATACTTATAAACCTTAATAGTTAAGTATTCTTATATATCCTTTATAATAACATCCTTAAAGTCTATTCCTTATTCTTATTTCTTGATTAATGCTGTTTAATTCACTCTTATAATACTCTTTGTTATTCTTATAATAATTTCTAACTTGTTTTCCTTTGTATTCTCCTTTATATCTTTTGTTTTTATTATGTTTTTTGTTATTCTTAAGCTTTATGTTATTGTCTATTAATATTAGCATAAGATGCTTAAGTAATTGAAAAGTAAAGTTGATTATACTTAAGTATAAAGAGTATTTACTTATAGATAATAAACTTTATAATCTTAAGGGCTTAAATAAATGTCTTTAAGAGTATAATAACTTCTTGGTCTTCTTGATTGTTATAGTTTTGTAAGCTCTTAAATTCTTTTGTATACTTGTAAAAGCTTGTAATTCTATGATGAAAATAAAAGTAAAATAAAAGATTATGGTTTTAACATGTTGTTTCTAGTTTATAAGAAGAGTAATAAAGAATATAAGTGGTTTTTGAATAGAAATTAATGAAAATAAGTTGTAAAAGAGTAGTTTTTCAAATAAAATTAGTTAATTAATTAATTATACAACTTTGTAAGTAAATTACTTAATGTCTAATTAAATGTATTATTTTTAATAAAAATAAGTTTAACAATAACAATTATAAAAGTAAATTACTAAATGTTCAACTAATCAAATTATAAGTTGATAAATAATTGTTTTCCCCTTTGATTAAATGGATTTCAACTTTGTAAGTAAACTGTTAAATGTTTAACTGAACAGAAGTTATAATCTCCTCAGATTTAACTTTAAAAGTAAACTACTTAATGTTTAACTAATTAAATGATAATCTCTTAATTTGTATATACAAACTGATTAATGTTAGTTCACTTGTAATATAAAGTATAATATACAATTATACATAATATACTTGTTGTGCTATTCTATGGTTATTGTATAATTAAAGGTAAAAGAGCAAAGTTATAAGAACTTTACTTGTTCTTACTACTTAATCAAGACTAACTTACAAGAGTATGTGAATATCATGTGTACATAACTACTATTTTACTAACAATAATATTAATGGTTATTTGTTAATAACTATTCTACTATATATAACGTTCTTAACATTAACAATTGTTTTAAAATGTTAAATAGTTTTCTTTTAATTTATTATATCTTAGTAATTTAATATTATTTATATACTTGACAAAGGTATATTATGTTAATTATGAATTACTTTTCTTGTATAATTCTTAACTTAACAAAGTAATTATATAATAACCTTGAATTTATATATATAACTAATAAGAAGTTGATTTTAAGAATTCTTTTAATAATTAACTTAATTATGATTCTTATATTAAATCTATAAGTTATTCTATATAATTTNAAATTAAAATGTTATATATAACTCTTTTATACTTAATTAATGTTTAGTATAATATATTTGCATTTCCTTTACAGTTTATAAATATTATAATATAACTAATTTATAATGATAAGTCTTTATTATTTGCAAATNAAACATTTATAAAGATTAATAGTTATAACATCTCCTTATCAAGCTTGATAAATTATATTCCCTTGGTAATATTTTAAATCTACTATTATAAACGTTTATTCAGTGATTTCATATCTTCTTAGCTAAGATTAATGGCTTAAACAACTATTAATAAGTTATATAATACTTCTAATTAGTAAATTAAAGTTATATATACTCTTTAAGCATATTATACAATATATTGCTTCTTAGTAATAAGGTTTTAACATATAATTCCTTATGAGCTTGTTATAATAACTAATTTCCTAGTTACAAGCTGTAGATTAGTATATTAATACTCTTAAGTAAGTAAAATTCTAATATCATTCAGTTGTATAATACTATCATTAAACTTGATTCCTTTGTTAGTAATCAATGTTTTATGTTCTTTTACTAAGAAGTTAGCCNTTTTTTAATTGTTCTTGCTCAAGTTTAACAAATTAAATGTTTTTAACAAACAAGGTATTATTAGTTTAAAGCCTTACAACATTAAAAAGTTTAGTATTATACAGTAAACAAGGGTTATATGTTAACAATTTCATGATAAGCATTTTAACATGATAAGAGTAATAAGTTTAAAACTAATAGTTTTTAACTTTAAAGACTTTGTAAAGTAATTTTATAACTTGTAGAATTGAACCTTTACAAAGACTAAGTTGTTCTATAAGCTTTAAAGGTAGTTATACATAGAAATCTTGATTTAACAAGGTAGTAGACTGTATGTATACTTGTGAAATGTCTTATAAGTACAAACTCATGTTTTTATACTTTATAATAATGATATAAAGAATAATATACTAGTTAACATGTTAAATAATAAGCAATTAGGTTAAAACAAGCTTCTTCTTGTTGTTTTTATAAGTTTGTACTACAAGGTATAACTTTTTAAAAGCTTTTTTAGTTCCTTTGTTTTTAATTTTATTTACAAACTTAATGTTGAATATATATATATTATTAAGCATATCTTAAGAGTTTACAGTTTTGAAAATACTCTTTTCAAGTAATCTTAATATTTCAGCTTGATATAAGGCTGTAAATTGAGGTTCTGATTCCTTGTCTTACAAGAAAACAATGATTTCAGGGTATTTGCAAGGTCTTCTACATCTTTGTTTTACAAGTAGCATTAATAGTAAAGCAATAATTATAGTCAACTTGTTAAGCTTTTCTTAATACTCTTCAGTAGTTGTAATTCTTAGCTTTAATTCTAATAACTCAATTCTATTGATTCCTTCTGTAAGTGTAAGGTATGGTTTTATAACCGTTAACCTGAATAATATATTCTTATGTAATAATGTTAATATGCATATTTCTTTGTTTATACTTACAAGCTTATATAACCTTTCTTAACTTTTGTTTTAGTTTATGTTTCTTGTTCTTTATATGAGAACATCTAAATTCAGTAGTAAGTTATGAATAATACTTATATCAAGGTTATTATACATGTTGATCATGTCTTATACTTGTTGTTTTGCTTTGATTTTACTAATTTCCTTTATAATCTTCTTAATTATTATAACTCTTTAGTTTATAGTTAAGGTTAAGGTGTTGAATTCTAACATATATAAGTAAACATTGTAAACTAGTAATATAAAAACAAGTTTGTTAAGTCTTATTAAATTATTAACAACCTTGAACATTATCTATAAAGTTATATCTTTATCAAGATTGTAAATTTCAATTATAATTATCTAATAAGCATATTATACAAGTGTATAATATTATTCAATATAACTAATTAAGTTATAAGCTTTTATTAAAACTACTTTCAAGGTTATCTTTATAATTATAATACTTTGCTAAAACTCCTTATTAACAAAGTTCTTTCTAACATTAATTATAATCTAGTTTAAAAGTCCTAAGTAAGTATTAATCTAACAAGCTTATAAAGCATCTTAAGTATACTTTGTATTAATATTCTAAAGTTATCTATTAACTTAATAGTATATTCCTTTATTGATAATATAAAATACAAGTTTGTTATTAATATAAAAGACATTAATAATAATAAAGTAATTAAAGTTAACATTGTCTTATAAGTTAAATCTAAATCTTCTTAACAACTTATTATAACATTAATAATAAGTATAAAACTTAGTAAGATATTCTAATATATCCTTATTAATATTATAGTTTACATAGTCTAATATACATTATAATCTAACTACTGATAAGTAGCTAAAATGTTAATGTAAACGTTATAATTTTACATTAATCAAGAAACAAGAGTTTTCCTTCAGTGAATTAAAAACAAGAGTATGTAAAGATATATCTTAAAATAAAAAGTTATAACCAAATTGTTATATAACTAAAATACTTCCTTATAAGATAACAAGTAAGTTCATAAGGTTATTGAAATATATACTTAATTAATCTATATCTGTTAAGCATAACAAAAAGAGTATAATTGACTTAATTATATAAAATTCAWAACTATCTAAAAGAAGAAGTTTTATTTTAATAAGCTAGTTTATATTAGAATTAATATATTTTTAACTTTTTAAATCAAAAACTCCTTTCTTTACTCTTGAGAATTAAATGAAATATTAAAGTTAATGAATTCTAATTTTATTATTAGTATAACTTAAAGGAGTAAGAAGTATAAGTATATCTCTAAGGAAGTTCTTCTAAACTTAATTCTTCATAATCTATATGTTTTTTATAAGGATAACTAGTAGAATAAGAGTACTTCTATCAGTGGTTATATATTCTATAATTATAAGAGACTTATGATTTTAAAAGGTACCTTCATAAAGTTAATAATTTATTAGTAAAGTAAAGTATTATTCAAATATATTAATCTTTAATACTTCTTTAATCTTTACTAGTATAATAACTTATTCTCCTTTTATAACATCAATCTTAAAGCTTATTTTATTCATATTGTAAATATTCTCTTTCCAGACCTTATTTTCCAGTTGTAAATTGATATATTTCAGAAACTATCGTTTTATAACCTCTTTATCTTGTACTTGAATTCATTTCTTCTTAATAAGTTTGGTTATGATTATATGAAACTCAAGATATGATTTTAGGAAGTTGTATATCCACTGTATAAATAGTTTTGTACTGTCTCCATAGAGGTGTTTTACAGCCTTAAGAAGCATAACCTTATTCAATAAGTTGTCATCATATACTTGCGTTTTAATATAAGAGCATAATGCTTTGATTTGGTGAGGCTTCAAGAAAGGAGATCGTCTTATATGCCTTAAAGGCCTCTTTATAAGCGTTGAACGATGTTGGATTGCTTTGTAGAGTATGTTAATCTTGAGGTTGAATAGACATGCAGTAGTTGTAACAGTAGCTTGATTATCAGGGTCTTGATTGTTGAAATACCATTTGATAGCTTTATCCAATTGCTGGTCAATCATTGTAGAGTAAGTCCTTAGCATTTTGAGAAGTATATCAATTGAAAATTGTATGGTGTTGACAGTATAAACGTGTAATGGAGGTACGTGATTTCAATGTTTGGGGTTCGTGAAAGGTGACGAGCTTTTTTGAGGTGACGAGCTTTTTTTGCCAACCACCCCTAGGTGGTTGGTAGCGAAAATTTCCCACCGTCCGAGCGCCCACCAACTATTAGCACAAACCTGCAGAATTAACATTGTATTAGTCCTGATACCGCAGTGTCTCAAATTCCTTGGTTTTGAGCTACGTGACGCGGTTCATATAAATTATCAGCACTAAAAGCAAATATTTCGCTAATTAAACTGAATGAAGCTAGACAGTATTCTATACAAGCGTAACTTAAAACCGAGGCATTATTTGAGATACTACAGTACTCTACAACTCTAATGTAGGCGGGGGGGGCGTTCCCGCAATAGTTAAACGGATCCGATATTTACCTTGTGCAACACCAACATCCTAGTACGGGCCATACTCCGTATACGGCAGTTCTGGGCCTGACCTCGTGTTCTGGGCAGATACAGCCCAAGTCGTTCTCGATGAAAATATCCTATCGCTTTCGGCCTCATTTACTGCCGTTTGGAGTTTTGGATGGTTCCGTGAAGGATTATTCAAACGGTAATAGAGATACATCAGCGCCGACAGTGTGTATTTGTATCAAAAGCTTAGTAAAGTAGTCGACACTCAATGCAGGCTTCTGGTTCACTTCCCCTCCATATTTTCTCAATCCCCAAGCCACTTCTTGCAAGCAACATCTTCCACTGACTTTCAGTCCTCTCCATTCCTCCCATAGGAAACATGGAAATATCCATGATTGCCTCCTGCATTGTTCCGTTTGAATTTGGTAGCACTACATCAACTAGCAGCAATTTGCTTCTTGGCTGCGTTTTTAGCAGTGGGACAACTTGTCCCAGGATGGCGGTACAATCGTCATCGCTCCAGTTATGGAAGATATGGCGATAATGATAAAAATAGGCGTCCTTGACCAATTGAGGAGTGAAGATGTTGTAACTCATAAACTCCACTCCTGCTGGCGGGGTGGGAAAAGCTTCAAATATGGAAGGTAAATCTTGCACAATAAATCGTCCTTTGATTTGTTGGTTTCTTCGGCGAATCTCAGTCACTACGTAGACCGTACGTCAGCATTTGAGCCTTGGATATACATATGAGTGGAGAGAACATGGCTATGCTTGTGTTTGCAAATTGCTGTAGACGTGCTCATGGGGAATTTGGGAATGAAGCGAGCTCTCCTTACTGATGTGACCTTGGCCCCCCGCAATATCCACAATCGCTACATCTTCGTCTTTAAGGTCCAATTTTGCAAGTTCAACTCCCCACGGATAAGCATTTAGGGGGTTATGCGAGGTCATCGCGGCAACCATGTTGAGGGCTCGATCGGGATGCGATCCTAACCAGGTCCAGAGTTCTTCCCCGTTAGCCCATTTAAAAGGCGTTCCAGTCTCCTTTGTAGGTGCTTTGTATCGCCTTTCCGCTAGTGTTTCTGGCATTGCCATGATTGAAGGGATGAGATCGAAGAACATGAAGTTGTTGAATGCACGGTGGTCGGGATGTAAATACGGTCTACCAAGGGGAGTCAGAGCGAAACTTAGACCTTTCGGGCCTATCGATTCGACAAATAGATGTGCCGCTGTGAGTTGACGGAATATACGGATTGCACAGAAGTCAGTAAAGTACCATATACGTGCCGCACGAAAGAAGGATACCTACTAATGATTATTTCATCCGCCTCGGTGAGGTCTACAATTTCCGAGATGGAAACCTCGTTTCCTTCTTCAAACTTCTCCCACAGCTTAAGTTGGGATACAATCTCGAGTGCGGCGCTAACATTGACCTATGAGAACAAGTTGGCTTGCAAAATCCACGTCCCTCTTGTCCAGCTTCGAGAGTATCGTGGACTTACTTGGAAGGTTCGATTCCATACTTCTCCATTCGGTTCTTCCAAAGAGTTCAAAAGCTTTTGTGCCTCATGACGAAGTCTTCGTCGGGCGAGGTGTAAGTCGCCTTTTGTTGCCACAGCTATTTCAAAGCTAGCTGCTGCATTATTCACACCTTCCACCAAAGCAGTGATTTCAGACGGGGGAATGTAGGTATTTGACATATCGACAGTGAAACTTCAATAGAGTCGCACTGAAGGTAACTCTAGGAACAGAAGAGAAGAATAGTGAGTATTGGTGTGTTGGCTCTTACCTCCAAGAAGTCAAATTCCCACAACGTGATCTGCAGTACGTTTAAGTGACCCTTTTCCCCTTCGTCATACAACACCAACATCTACCGTGTAATGGAACGATTTTTGCTTCTTTTTTGACGGCAGTGTAATCCTTAGGGGTGTAAAAGAAGCCGGGTCAAGGTCTCCATCCTGTTTGCTTTGCTCAATGTCACTAGTTTGCACAACTGAGACAGCATCCCCTCTTATCAGCCCGAACAAAATTCGTATCTACTGTATGTACACCTCTTCCACCGTGGTGGAGAGTTCGCTTACCACGATACACCTGAGACATTTTCAGCCTTGTTGACTTTCTTTTCTCTTTTCTTTATTTATTTTTTNCTCTTGAAAAAATATATTGTTTGATTGGGTAATAATTTACTATACGGCCGAATATTGATATTTTTCTTGCAGTACATCCCTTGTTAATGCACACCCGCATGTCCGCAACTGCAGTACTGCATTAGGCACGCTTTTCAGCTGGTCTAAAACATTCAATCGGTGAGTATCAGCTCTCTACATTTTACGTACCTGGCCATAATCTAAATTATTTAAACCAAAGTGGCTAGGGTATTGCTTAAGGCACCTACCACACGCCACTCTCCGGAGTATGTGCACCTCATTATCACGCTAGGCCCCCGAGGGTCAAGAATACTAGGTCCTCGAATTGCACGATAGATTTTGAACTGCAGCACGGTACTATGGTACAGGCCATAAGTAAAATAAAAAGCATTAACATGGATAAATGGTATAACGCCTTAATTAAGTAATTTTATTCTGCTGCTTTTAAGAGAATTTTAAAATCTAATATTATTATTAATAATTTTATGTAAATTTAACTAATACAATAAAAAAAGTATCAATTGTTATATTTAGTTAAAAAAAAGTATAATGTCTCAACACTTTTGTTCTTGGTAATCATTTTTATAGTACCTCACTTATGGCCTGTAACACAGTATAACAGCTGCAGAAGAACACCGCGTACCGCCCATCAAAGTTAGCTCTCACAGCTTTGCTATTGCTGGCAAACCTCATCACCGTCTGATCTTGTGACTTAATCAGCAGCTTCAAAAGTACTAGCCATTTATCACTATTCACAACAGCAAAAATGAACAGAGAACAGATGACAGCACAGCACAATGCTATCAAATCCAATCTCCGAGCACTCACTGACGCTGTGAATGCGTACTCCTCTACGTTGGAGAAGAACATCTTATCCGACGACCTCGAAGCAGTCGGCCAAATCTCAGAGTGCCAGGTCACGATGGTTGAGAGTGTGAAGCAGATGCAGAGCGCTATTTATGGACCATTGAATATGGTGATGCTGCACTATGAAGAGGTAAGACCTTGCCATTTTACTTACCACAAAGCATGATGGGATGCAAGCTGATTTTGGATGGTGGAAATAGTGCCTCCGTTCGAGCTCGCTTAGAACACTGTTGGAGATGGGTGTTTTTGATACTCTGCCGCTCGATGGTAGTGGGATGTCAGCAGAGGAATTGGCCAAGAAACTAGAAGTTGATGAAGTTCTTCTCGGTCCGTGCTAGATTAAATGAGGAGAGAAGCACACGGCTAATAATACAAAGTTCGTCTAATGCGCGTAGTCATACCTACATTCTTCGAAGAACCACAGCCAGAAGTGTACACGCACACGCCTAACTCCAGGGTTTATTTGGAAGGTCCTTTGCGAGCCAACTTTAAAATGATGTACGAGTACCTGCGTTATGTTTAGATCAGTTTGGCCAACCAAGTCTTACTCCATGCAGGTTCGATGAGATTTGCGTCGCCAGCACAAGAATGCCAGAGTTCTTCAAGAAAACTGGGTATCTCAACCCTAGCTCTCGTAGTAACAACCCTTATACCTTCGCCCACGATACTCATGGCTTATCCATGTTCGAGTTTCTTCTTCAAAATCCGGACCGCTTCAAGAACTTTAATGATGCAATGCAAGCTCGTTCTTCCCAAACATCCCTTCCCTATAGCCTATTCCCCTTCAAATCAAAGCTTAGCGACATGGAGACTACGGATGAGACCGTTCTGCTGGTAGACGTCGGGAGCGGGATAGGTCAAGCCACACTCGCAATCCGGCAGGCCTGTCCGGACATAAAAGGCAAAATGGTGATTCAAGATCAGAAGGAGGTTATTGACGGCATTGCAGGCGAATTGCCCCCAGGTGTACTGGGTATGGCACATGATTTCTTCAAACCACAACCCGTAAAAGGTATGCTCGGATCATCTTCAATATCAATTAAGAGATTCGAGATTCTAACAATTTCAGGGGCGCTTTTTTATTTCATTCACCGCTGCCTGCACGATTGGCCGGACTGGGATTGTCTTATAATTTTGCGACACCTCTCAGAGGCCATGAAAGGGTACGACTCGCGCCTTCTAATCTCCGAAATCGTGATGCCACGGGGACGTGTTGATATTCAAACCGCGTGGTCAGATGTTAACATGTTGACTTTTGGTGGGGTGGAACGGAGTGAAAAGCAGTGGACAGACCTTCTAGATCGTGCCGGCTTAAAGATTGTAGATGTGCATGGAAAAGATGGAGGATGCTGGTTTAGGGTATTGGAGGCTGTACGAAAGTAGATAGTTTAAAGCACTGTATACCGGAAATTTAAAGAAGAAAAGAATCTAAAACTAAGAATTATGTATATGGTGTCCTGGGGTAACTTGTGTTTCATACGTAGCTGGTTAGATTCTTAGATTTACCACAAAAACAAATATATGTTCTTCTGGTTAGTAATTTAGCTATGTCATAAAAANGTTTGTCTATACGTCTAAATATATTTAATACTATATAGGTATGTTTCCCTCCACATTACAGTGACCAGGACAATCTTAGCTGTGTATGGGGTAGTTCTCCCTCCTGTCTTAGGAGAAGATGTGTTTAGGCCATCTGAACCAGCCCTACCAGCCCTACCACGCATCAACATGAGTAATACGTAAGACAATAGTGATCGTGATAAGTAGCTGCAGCTTTTACAGTCAAGTAATTAGAAATTATCAGGCTGACTAGTAGGAACTACATCAATCTTGTGTAATCCGTGGCCAAGCTGGTGTATAAAAGCCATGCTTTATAGCACAGCGTTTAGCGTTTCTTCCAAGCTATCTTTTACCAATCTCAAAGATGCGTTTCTTTCAAGCGTTTGTTCCCGCTATAACTGCCCTGACCGTAGGGTTGGTTGGAGTGGCATCTGCGGTACCCCACGGCGACGGTTTCGTCCCGGACGCCGTTCTCCGCATCACTTCAGAAGAGAGAAATCAGTCGTGTGTGCCCACGAAAGATATTTTGGTAGTTAATGGCACCAGTCCAGGGCCTACTCTTCGATTCACAGAAGGTAAAACGGTTTGGATTAGGGTTTACAATGATATCGCTCATGAAAACCTTACTATGGTATGTCATCTTTCTAGTTATGTTTTCTCACGCCTAGATTGGGGACCCGACTAATAACTATAAACTAGCACTGGCATGGCCTTACAATGGCAACAGCTCCCTTCTCTGACGGAACTCCCCAGGCTGCACAATGGCCCATTCCTCCGAATCATTTCTTTGATTATGAACTTCACGTGCCACTTGGTTTCGCGGGGACATATTTCTATCATTCCCATGTCGGTTTCCAAGCCACCTCTACTACGGGGCCTTTGATTGTAGGGAAACCTGTCCTCTTGTTACTTTCGACTGGAAAGATTTTCCGTTGGCTTTCTAGTACTGACATATCTCAGATTGAGGATGTATGCGATCCTCCCTACCACTACGATGATGACCGTATCCTTTTCATACAGGATGTCTTTCCTGATACAGACGCGTTTATCGAAGCAGCATTACTCGCTGTCCCCATGGAGTACGAAAGAGCCCAGGAGATGGTGCTTATCAATGGAAAAGGAGCCGGTTTAACATCTACAAACAAGACATGCAATGATTCGTTGACTATCATTAACGTGGAACCCGGGAAAACTTACCGCATGAGACTTATTGGTGGGACCGCCCTGTCATTTGACATGCTGGCTTTTGAGGGCCATGATAATCTCGAAGTGATTGAAGTTGATGGGTAAATCTTATTCTCTACACGTCTTTGTCCTTTAGCAATAGGTTTAACGATAAAACAGCGCCTATTCCGAGCGATTTAGTACACCCTACATGCAAGTCGGCCCAGGCCAACGATTCAGCTTTCTTCTTCACACCCTTGAACATCCAGAAAAGGAACAATACTACTTACAACTGGAGAGTCGCGACTTTGGGGGACTTACCCGCTCATTTGCAGTCATTAACTATGGCCCTGAAGTGGTCGAGGACAGCCCTCCAGCCTATGCCCCGGCGTCCCCTCCCATTACCTTACCGCCAACGGACTCCTACTGGCTCGAGTACTCACTTCGACCCTACAACAACTCATCACACCCAATTGCATCAATGTCAGCACAAGATTTCCCCACTGCAGCAGAGGTGACGCGTCGCGTCAACATCACATCCCATCTTTTGATTCCTAACGGCGGCCTGCTCTACACACTGAATGGCTATACTTGGAATGAAGGTCTTGTACCGGAGCCTTATCTTGTGTCTCTCTACAAAGATGGCGGTTCCAACTGGCCATCCATGGAACGCGCGCTCAAGCATGATGGATTGGACCCGATCGCCCATGCTTTCCCAGCACTCATGGGAGAGGTCATTGAGATTGTAATTCAAGGAACCGGTTCTGAAGGCAATGGGACAGAGACGCATCCATGGCACGCTCATGGGGCTCATTATTGGGATCTGGGTTCCGGAATGGGTGAATACAACCAAGAGGAAAACGAAGCAAGATGGGCCAGTTCTATCGGACGCCCTATCAAGAGAGAGTATGTTTACTTATTTTTGATTCCGTATTTTGTTATCTCTATAATGGCCAACGAAATGACTATTCAGTGGCCGATAAGAATTACAGGTGCTAATCATGGCATAGCACAACCAATCTCTATAGGTATAGCGGGTCAGCACTAAATGACACACTCTCGGCATGGAGGGCCTGGAGAGTTAGAATTGACCATCCAGGTGTCTGGATGATTCACTGCCACCTCTTGCCTCACATGGTGTGGGGCATGCAGACTGTGAGTTCTCTTATCCCTGCGAGCAATCGTTATCCCCTGAGGAACAATATTAATACTCTGCATATAGGCTTGGGTCATGGGAAATCAGTCTGAGGTGCTTGGGTTAATTGACAGGCCGGGTGTGGAAGGATACCTTACCTATGGGGGGAACGTTGTTGGGAATGAGACCCACCCTCCGGATGTGATTGAGTTCTTCAGCCTCGATGACTGGGAGGATGGTGCACTGGATGGCGAACCAAATTGAATGTTCGGATAAAAAGGATGAAGGAAGTCGGAATGATATTCTTGAGGCAACTGAGTGTAGGGCGCGAATTCGAGAAGAGGGGGAACTAATTGTAGTAACATAATATTGTTAGTATGCTTTCTTTCAATTTTCTCTAGTATTAGCAAACAAATTGTGATCCGACTTTTAGGTCAGACATATGAGTGGTAATTTTCAAGGTTTATGTTTTAGTACCGAGGTGTCATTGTTGGTATAAACTGCACTGCCATAGAAATAACTTGCATGTAATAGTTTTTTTAAGATAGTTTATAACAAGGAAATAATTATTATTCCAAAGTTTGCTAATTCTAGAGAAAATTAAAAGAAAGCATACTAACAATATTATGTTACAACAATTATATGTCTGACCTAAAAGTCGAATCACGCTTTGTTTTCTCCGTCGCAAAGCTTATAAGCCGTTCCATCCTTCGGAATAATATCTAAGAGTCGTATGAAGGGTTTAGTAGTTCTATTTGAATACATAGGTTTACCAGCGAGAGTAGGAAAGTAATTAATAAGTAGGTAGGATTACGAGGTAATGATAAACAGTATTTCTATCTGACTAGACTGAACTATCCGCAAAACCCAAAAGATATAAAATTGTACTAGTACAGAGAAAGATAGATATAGATGGGGTTGGATGCCAACAAAAGGATCTTGCACTACCAGTGTCCACCCTCTGTGACTACTGTGCTATGGGGTACGTCACGAGACAAGCCTCATCATAAATCTATTCCTTCGTATCTATCATCTCTTCGAACATAGAGTATTTTGTTTGGACAAATCACTTCTTTTACTCGAAATGCTCGTCCCTTCCGTTGTTGGCCTTGTTCTCGGCCTTTTCCAGATTCTTGAGGTGGTTGATATACCCCAAGATCCATCGTTTGATATTAGTCGTATCAGCAACTATCCTGACAAGGAATTGTTGGCTCGCATTAGCGAATATTTTATATCCTTTACCACTGGTAACTTCAACGGAATGAACGACTTGGAAGCCGACGACTTCCACATCACTGACATCCGTATGACCTCTTTTCACCTCCCTTTTATACTGTTATAGCTCACTCTTTTCTAGCTCTTAAAATTGTTAAGGCTCATAAGCCGGTTTGGTACAAGGCGAACTCGGGATTTAGCTCTCTTATGACGGACGTTCGAGTTCAAGCCATTTCCATTGATGGCAGTTCCGAACCTGGCTCATTCGCGATAATGGAGAATGTGGTCTGGTTCACGTTGGCTGTTGACCCTCCGCCGGAAGCCGCAGAAAACCTCCCCCCCGGAATCAAAAAGGGCGACACGACGGGTATGATCATGCTGTCTGCGATATGGTGGAATGAGGAAGGAAAGGTCTATCGCGAGTTGGAATACGGGAGACTAATATGGGACGACTTTGATATTGATACCTTTAAGACGTGTTAATGGGCAAGAGTTCCATATGAAGACACGAGTCTGCTACAATCAAAAAATATAAAATAACAGTGTCTCCACATATATAATCTTTCACTTTGCTTTTATATCCAGGTCTTACTGTAGGGGGAGAAAACAGTGATGGATCACGTGAGGAGCATGTGCTCACAACACACTTTTATAGTTAACAGCCTAAAACAATCAAATTGCCAAACGTTCAAAAACCTCCTCCATAAAGATAGATCGTGGTCGCCGACCGCATGCCCGAGTTGCGCCTCTTTTTCCTGCCCTTTCCGGCCCTTTTAGCCCCCTTTGCGCCCTTGTCTAATGTATGTCTGGTGTTGCACCTTACCACCACCCCCCTTTATGGAGAGATTACCCTTTAAATGAGCTTGTTTGGCCTGGCGAGATTACATTTGTTGATGTGAATCCTCGTTAAAGCCTTATAATTCTGTTGTTATAATGTTTGAACAAGAGAAAGAGAATTGTGAATCTATGCATGGAAAATCTTACAAACACGTTTTAGTAAGATTCCTTTTTATTCTTATTCTTATTCTTATTCTTATTCTTATTCTTATTCTTATTCTTATTCTTATTCTTATTCTTGTCCTTGTTCTTATTCTTTATTCTTTATTCTTTATTCTTTATTCTTTATTCTTTATTCTTTATTCTTTATTCTTTTATCCTTATCTTTATTCTTTATTCTTTTATCCTTATCTTTATTCTTATTTTTATTCTTATTTTAATATGAATATAATTTGGAGTTTAGACTTAACCATTCCAGAAATCTCCAATCTGAATTCAAGCATCTCCTATTTGAATCCAAGCTTAAACAACTTGTTTCCCAAGGTTTTTGAATACATGCTAGAATATTAGTTGTTGTATTGTCATGTCCATAAGCAACCTATAAGCTAGTCACAATTCAATTAGCATTTGTTTTGTTGTTATCAACTAGTAATTTATGTTCGACAGTCTGTAATTGATTATTGTCAAACCTTGGACTTGGTAGATTTAGGGGATAATAAGCAAGGATTACCATTGTTATTGCTTGATTATTCACCAATCATCTCCTTCTTACTGGTATATCTAAATGGCTTTAACTGTCAAGACTGTCAGTTCTTGACTATCAATTACAAGCAGATGTAACAACACTTGAATCTTCAGCATAGCTTGTATAATATAACTTTTTAAAACCATTTTCAGATACTTGTAACCTTACAAGCTTAGTACAAGGATTTGTAGACTAGATATTGGATTGCCAGAGTTTGGTTAAGCCAGTATCCAAGCCAGGATTAAAATCTGGATTCTGATTGATATTACTAAGCCTTAAAACAATTAAAACAAGACGAAATTAACCAACTAGCTAAGTAAGACCAAGATTATAAAACTTAAGATATTAAAGTTAAACATAATAATACTACCCTTTGGCTAAAGTATATAAAGTAGCCAGAACAATTCTTGAATTAGCCTTTGAACATTATTATAATTATAATTAGGTTATTAAAGCCAAAACCTTGTCAAGATAATGTATTTAAGGTTTAAGAGGTTTAAGCAGTAATAAGCCAAGTTTAGACTAAAATCTAGATCTAGATCTTATTAGATTTACTTGATTAAGTAAACAATTTTAATTTAAATCTAATTAATTTAACTAATATATATACTAAGTATTTAAACATTGTTTACAAACTTTAAATATTATTTCATTTTAGGTTAAATGTTAGATATTTTCCAGTGATTTTAACTAATTTTATTAGTATTATTTATTTAAATTGTTAAAGACTTAAAATACTTTAAAACATTATATTAATCTTTAAAAGTGATTTTTAGTTTATATTTGTTAAGTATAAACTTAGCTTAAATTTATTCAAGTAAATATTTATAGCTTAGATTTATTTAATCAACAATAGACTACTTTAATTAAGATCTAGGATATTTTTGATTAGAATTAAGAATAGATATAAGATCTGGAATCTGATTTTCTTAAGGATTTTAAAGTTAGTCTTAGAATAGACTTTAATATTTAACTAAACCTTGACTAAGCTAAATAAGTAATAGAATAGTTTTTTAAGTTTAACTATTAATTAATCACTTAGATTAACTAGCTTGACTAAGAGTAAAACTTATCTTTAATTCATTTTACTAGTATTTTAAGCTTGTATTCTTATAACCTAGTTTATAAAATAGCTTTTATCTTTATCCTTATAATTATAAGCTTGATCTAAGTTTGTTAACTTTTAATACTAGAATATACTTTGCTAATTCAAGTATATAACCATTTATCTTAACTTAGTTAAGATTTCTATACAGGTCTTATCAGTTAATTACAAAGTATTTAAGTTAAGTATATATATAATAATAACTTTCATTTATTAACTTGTTTAGTAGAGTTCTTAGTTCATAATCAAAAAATTACTTAAAAGAAAGGTTATTAAACTAATATTAACTAGTCTTCAAATAAACAAATCTTAACCTTGTATAATTAATCTTTTAATATAATCTAATTTTATAATATAATTAAATTAATTATTTAAGAATGTTAAAATCTTATCAATCAAGTTTTGTTAAATTAATAACTACTTAAAATTAACTTAGTTATTATTTAGGATAATTTAATTTAAAACTAGTTAAGTTAGTCTTTTTTAAAGGATTCTTAGAATAAATTCTAAGATTTATTCAAGTATCTTCAATATTAAGCTTTTACTAAAGAATATTTATTAAGTCAAAATTAATTTTAGTTTAAGGTTAAAAGTTAAAATTACTTAACTTTAGTAAAATAACTTAAAAGGTAATTATTAATTTATATTCACTTTATAAGTAACTTGTTAAGTTAAAGAACTAAACTAACTAGTCTTAAATAGTATAATACTAAATAAGTAATACAAAATATTTTTAGAGGATACTTAAATCGCCGCCACCCTTCCTTAAATCGCCGCCAAATCGCCGGTGTCGGACATGCCCAGACCATCACTCCCCATAGTAATTTGTTAGTAATCTGACTATCCCGTCATATCTCCCCTAATTAAACACCAAAACGCGTTATTCTATAGCATGTTCTGTTACATCAATCTCATAATACAAAGTTGAAGCTATTCACAACCACTTTAAAGACAACTTTTACCTGAAATGACTACTCGGAATCTATCTTCATGTAGCCTTGCTCCTCCAAAAGCATTATATGCTGATTTACCTACTTTATTTACTTCAATTCAAGCTTTCACACATGTAAACGGATATGCATTCTGCACTTTTAATTCAAAACCTTAAAGAAAAGTCTATACTTGTGATCAAGCTGGAAAATATAATTCTAAAGGCAAAAGAGATAGTGTCTACTAATCAAAACAACGCAATTTTACTTCTAAAAAGTATAATTACAAGATGAAAGTGACTGTAAAAAAGGAAGAGAATAAGTAAAGGTTACAAGTTATAAAACCTTCACATAACCATAAAGCCTCTGTAATACCTATAATATATCTTGTACACAGATTAACTTCTTTAGCCTTAGAGATTCATGCTTAAATCATGTTCAAAGTTAAATCTGAAATCCTTAATTCTCAGATTTTAAACAACCTTCAAATTGAATACCCTTAAGTCTTGATTATTAATAGTAATATTACAAATATAATTCAATCTGTACAATTAGAATCTTTAACAGGACAAACTCTAATTCAATGGTTATTATATGTTTATATACAATCCTTTACCTTTAATTTACTAACAGATTAAGGTAAAACTTAAAGAACAAGATTTCAAATTAGCATATTTAACCAACTTTACTAATAACCTAGTCTACTTATTCTACATAAACCCAAAAGCCCTTGAATTATATCAACAACATCTTGATATCCTATTAATAGATTACACTTATAAAACCAATCGATTTTGCATGTCATTACTTAATATATATGTAATAACTAATAATAACAAAGTAATACAATTTAGGCTAACATTCCTTTCAGATAAAACAGAGAAATCATATGGTTAAATTCTAAATTAATTCTGGGAAATAATAAAATAATATAATATCATAGAGCTACTTTCTATAATAACTAATAGAGAATTAGCTTTGATAAAAGGTATTAATACATATTTCCCTAAATCCAATCATTTCCTTTGTTAATAGTATGTTAACATGAATGTGTTAGCTAAAACAAAACGATTTTTTCCACTACTAATAAAGGAAAATAACATTTATAAAAGATATCCTACATTCTAAGAATTTCTGAAGTTATAAGGGATTCTTTTAGATTCTCCTTCTCTTGAAGCTTATACATTAAATCTCATTAAACTTCATATGTATTTACATGTAATAGTTGATTATGTAAAGAATACATAGTTAATCTTATGGAAAGAGAAGCTAGTTCAATATTAAGTTGATCAACATTATCATTTTAGAGTACTTGTAACTTTACCTATTAAAGGTTGTCATAATACTTTAAAGTCATTTCTACAACATGGAAATGATAATTTAAATGATGTGTTTGAACGCTTACTTTTATTTTAAACATCTTAGCAAAATAATATAAATACAATTATAACTCAAGAACAACTTCAGTAAAAACACCATATAAATATATACTTGTTCTCTGTTATTTTAAGTCAAGTTTATGATCATACACTCGAAAAGCTAATAGTTGAAAGAGCTAAGATTCTTAAAAGTACAACACTTGATATTACAAAGTATAAATGCACAATATAATGCTCTGTTAGTCTTCTATGTTACTACTTGATATGGAAAAGGGAAAGAGATGAAGGAATGATTCTTCTTGAAGATATACATTCACATTAGCATTATAACAGGCCAAAAGAAGGTACTCCAGTAGTTTCAAACATTCAAGTGCTTATTTTAAACCTACAAGTTATAAAGAGGAAAGGTAAACCTAAAGGAGCTTTGGGGAAAGGCTAGAAGTCAACTACTAATACAATTTCTAGTACAAAACGTTTACCCTTTGCTTTTGAGCTTCTTAATAGCTCAGCTCCGCCAGCTTTAGAAGCTTCAAGAGAATTAGCTGAAGGGAAAGAGATATATATCATACAATTTAGGCATACAACTACAAGAGTTAGTCTACAGCAAATTCAAGAAATAGATAAAAATACATATGAACCTGGGACAGCATAGGAATAAGGGTATCAACGTGGAATTTCATCGATATATCATACAGATTCTATGGAGGAGACAGCTAAATTGGCTGACAAGGCAATGCAAAGCTTGGAGGCCTAGGACATAAATTAAGAAACCCAGGATTGTATTGAAATATTACCGTAGTTGTAATGAATACAGGATAGAATTGATAACATTGCATAATCTCTTGTTCCCATACAAATTTGTATGTGCCAGAGAAATAGTAGCATGCCTGAGGTTAGGTCCGACACCGGCGATTTGACGGCGATTTAAGGAAAGGTAACGGCGATTTAAGTATCCCCTTAAATTATATAAGAATTAATNAAAAAAAATGTTTGTTTTTATATTTTATAGGATTTAAGAACTTATTTTCTTGTATTATATATATGATATTTTACAAATACTCTTATATTCTATAAAATTTAGGATTTGCAGTTATAATTGTAATTAGGAAAAACTATTATCATTATAATTTTATTATTTATAACAAGCAAAGCTTGCTACTCGCTACGCTCGCAGGGCGGGTGCAGGCGGTATCACATGACCTAAAATTACATAATCATACCCCTTTATTCAACCACTTCCCTTTGAGCTATTATAGCCTTTGTACAGTTGTAAATAGTAATATAACAATGAATTCGACTGTAAAGAACAGTAAACAAAGCTATTATAAGTTAACTTAATAAAGGGAGTTACACCTCTACTTCTCTTTTAATAATATAATTATAATTATTGTAAGTATTATTATAATAGTAATGATTACTTTTGAATAAGCTTATAAGATTTGTCTTTATTGTCAGTTGATATATAAGTAATAATAATGAAAACAACTTGTTATTGTATGTAAAGTTATATATTACACTTCTTATCTCCATCTTAAACCTTCTTTTATTATCAACCGTTGTTGTTATTATTATTATATTTACTATGTAGTATTACCATTACAATTATTATCATAATTATGTTAAACAACGTTGTTATCTTAAGCCTTATAACTTGTAATACTATATTGATTTAACAGTTAGCTTTGATGTCAGCTGTACATGTCCTTGTTTTTTGTCAAGGTTGTGTGTTCATTGCTAGTTGAATTCAAAATAATGAGGCCTTTATTGGTTAAATGTGTAAAACTGCTAACGTTAGAGCAGTTGTATATTGACATTGTGAGGCTGGAAGTAGCCTATAAGCAGCTTGTGTTGTTGTGGATGGTCTTTTCAGTAACTCTTGTTGTAGCTGCTATTACAATTCATCTGGAGTTTGTTGTAACATCTGTTAGTGTAAGTAATTCAATTCCAAGAGTTTACAGACTGTAAAAAGTTAATGAAGTAGTATAAACCAACATCCAAGCTGCTCAAACTGTAGTAATTGTCCTAGCTCTTGATATTCTTAGAATAGTATTAGTCAATAACTTTGGTAGCTTCTTAGCCTACCTTGTTCTTGCTCTTGTTACCTTCCCTTGCCTTATTAGTCCTTGTTATATTGTTTTTACCTTGGTTAGACTTGTTAGTTCTTTTTCGACTGATAATGTTAGTAAGTAATTTGTAATTCAATCATTACAGCTTGTAACTAATTGATTATCAGTCAATGTTATTGTTCTTGCCTATTCTAATACTCTTCCTTAAGCTAAACAACTTGATAATATCAGTAAGAACTTTAAAGACCTTGTCTTTAAAGCTTTTATGTACTCTTGTAAGAAGTATAAGGCTTGTAAGGCTTATTTACAAATGGAATTGGTTGTGTTAATTGTTACTTTTGAGGAGGATGAATGAAAATCTTGTTAAGGGTTTTAATTAAGGAGGTTTTGATTAAGTGTATAATAGAAAAATGATTATAAAGCTTTTCCTTTTCTTTATACTTGTAAATAGCCTTTTTACTTGTAATATACATGTAGTTTGAATTGTAAACTCATATGTTGATATCTTGTAAAACCTTAGGATATATTATATTATTTGTTATAATAACTTTAATAGGTAAAAGTATAAATAATCCTTATACAAAAGTAGTTTGAGAAATTGTTATGTAAAATTAGTTATATACAAAGATAAGAACTTGTAGATTAAGATTAACTTTGTTAAATAATTGATCTTAAGACTTGTTTACAATTATAACAAAGTATACTTAAAGAGAGAATTACTTATAAAAGAGTGTAAAAGGCAATTTATTCTTGTTTGACAATAATTTGATTTAAAGAATTGTATAAACTTAGTTTTTCTACTTGCCTCTTAGTAATTGTCCTTTGATTGTATAATTGTATAAAGCTATAATCATCATGTAAGTGTCATTATACAAACCTTCTGATAAGTATAAATTGTGAATTAGTATTACTAGTGTACTAATCTTGAGTATAAGCTTAGATAAGGGTAAACTCATTAGTTTTAAAGATTATAAAACTTTTATAATGTATATATACTAATCTTCTTGTTTATTATTAACGTTAACTGAATTTACAGATAAATAAGTATGTTTAAAGCTAAGGAAACAATTTATAATAATTTTATTCAGTAACCTTACAATTTGATTTAGCATTATAAGTAATGCTTTACCTTGAAAAGTTATATAATTCTTAGATGTTATTTGAAGTAAGGATAAAGGATAAACATTATCAATTAATACTTTTAAGTTTATAAATGTAAAAACAGTTAAAAGAATTGGAATAAGACTGTGAAGAGTTGTATTATAAGGTAAAGAGTTGATTTATTAAACAAAATCAGCTTTTTCTTCTTTTAGTTGTATATGTATATTAATTCTTAAATATAACTTTTATAATTATAATTATATAAAGGAATGTTGTAAATAAGTATATATAGTGTTTATTTGAGTATTAATTATTATTATAAGCAGAATTTGTGCAAAATCTTTACCAAGGATAATAAGAACTCTTTTAAACAAGAGATCTTGATTTTTAATAAATTATAAATCATAGAATAATCAGTAAATTACCTTAAAATAATATTTATGTTGTATAAGGACTTCATCTTATATAATTAAGTCAATAGTATAAAGTTAAGTTGTTAACTTACTAGTTTTAGATATTAAACTAACAGAGCTTTTATTTAACTTAATTAATATTTGAAATTAAAAGTAAGTTGTACAATTAACTAATAATAATAATACTATGATATTAGTNAAAAGCTATACAAAGTATATTCTTGTTTAAACTATAAAAGTAATAGTATAAGGTTTTATAAAGAAAGATCTTACTACATTTACTAAGCCCTTGTAAATAAAAGTAAGTATATTATAATTTGTTTTCAAAGGTTATAATGATAATATAAAAGTATTTACATTGATCTTGATTTAATTAAGCTTATATTCTTAAAGTTATAATTACTTCTTTTACAAGGTTAAATACTTGTACAAATTGATTATGAATGTTAGACTAATCAAAGTAAAAAGGTAATAAACTAAAGTTAACAACTATTAATTGTATATCTTATAACTTCTTGTTAAGTATATACAGTTTGTAATTGTACTCTAGATGCTCTAATACTAATGAGAAGCTTGTACACTGAAGAGTTCTTAAGAAATAGTATAAATTATTATATAAGTAAATCTTGAATTGTTCTTATAAAGTTATAAGATTATTGATTAACCTCAAATATAAGTTAATAAGAAATATAATCTATAAACAACTAATTAGATTGAATTGAATTACCTTCTTAAAGTATTAAAACTATTCTTGATTGTTCTTAGCTAATCTTTAAGTTATATATATAACATAATACATTGAGTGTTAAATGTTATTAATTATATACAACTTTTCAAATGATTAAGGGTTTTGTACAAATGTAAGTAAAAGTTATAAATNAAAACCNTTTTTTTATATACTAAGTTATAATAATATATTCAACTAATTAATATACTTTGTTTTTAGATTGTTTAACACTGATTCTGAGTGTTTTATATATAATACTCTGGAAATTCTTGATATAACCATTAACAATTGTTTGTATGCTTAGAATTGTACTTGAAGAAGGTTATAAGCTTAGAATTTTGCATCTTAAACTGATTAACAATTGTCTTTGCTCTTATATCATCGTTAAAATGGATTGTATATTCTTCTTGAAGGTGTACAAGGAGATATATTACTAAAGGCTACTTTTAATATGTTTTATACTTTATAAGATGTATAAATGCCTTTATAAGGCTTATATATTAAGCTTGAACATATTATTAAATCTTATCTTGAGGATTGCTCATTGTAAGAGTAGAATAATCATGACCTTTATAAATGTATTTGTAAATATACTTTATAGTTTGTATTATACTATATATTTCAATGTTGATATAACAATTGAACTTTTATAGTAAATACAGGTTGTATAATATTACTTAATGATTATTACTTATAATTGGTTGCTTAGATATATCTAATTTGTGAACAAACCTTTAGTCATTATTCTTATAGTAATATTCTGGGTATTCATCTTCAGAAAGGACTATAACATTTGTAAATTGCTTTAAAAACCTTTTCAAGTATTATAATAATTCTGTTAATGTTATATACTTTATACAAGGCTTGTCAAGGTAATTTAAATTATATATATGATGGATTATGTTTAAAAGTACTAATTCATGTAAAATGCTATAAAGATCATGGGTTAGATCAGGAATCTTAGTACAGATTACCTCATTAATAGTATTTAGTAAAAGTTCAGCTGAATTGCATGGTTTATAAAAGAGGAAATGAATGTAAAGTAAGTTGTGTTTTTAATATTCAATTATAAACTTATAGTTATTATATAAGCTTAACATATTATGTTTTAAGTCTTGAATTAATTCATACTTTTTAACTTTGAAAATATAAGTTACTAAATCAGGACAGTTTGTAATAGACTAGTTAAGCAAGAGATTATTCCGAATCTCTAGCTAATTTGGATTTGTTATTATAATAATGAAATAAGTTAACTTGTTAAAATAACAAATTAAAGTTATTATGTTTTGAAATAACTGTTGCATCTAACAATTACTTTTAGCAAATGTAAAAGGAAGTATAATATGATAGCCTAAGTTTATAGTATTTACATTATCTATGTAAAGAGTATTATATACATATTAGTACAGATTAACTTGTATTTGTAATTGATTATGATAATGTTAATCTAGTCTTAAAGTTTTAACTATAATAAAAGTATTAATTATATATTGTTAAAAGAGTTGTACTTTGTAGAAAATAGAAGAGAATTAGTCTTTTTAAGGGTATAAATAATATTGATATTATTTTTACAAAGTTAAATGATGATCTTGATGATTATTTGTAAGTTGTATATTATAACCTTAATTGTGATCTTTGTATGGAAATAATAATATATAATGTAATAGTATATATACTAGGTGAGTTACTAGAATTTTAGTTAAATTAAACTCTTTACTGTCTTTGTTATAACTGGTTAAAATGATATTCTTAGATTTATAAGCATTAGTTTTGTTTAGAATGATAATTATAATCTTGTTATTAGTAAGAAGGTTGATTTGTTTATAGTAATAAGAACNTTTTTACTATTAATTTTATTTGAGGATTAAGAGTTAACTAGAATGTAATTAATTGAATAGTTATATGTTTTATAACCATTATATATAAGTGAATAAAAGGATTATAATCTGTAAGTATATTATAAAGTTCATGAAGTAAAACTTAATCTAGTATAAGTTGATGATCTGACTGTATATTTGTAGTATAATTAGAATTGTAAAAGAACAATTATACAAACATAAGAATTGCTTAAGGATCTAAGTGTAAAGGCTCTTATATATAATATAAATTACTGTGGATAAAGAAACAAGTCAAATCAAGCCTTAATTTGTTAGCTTATTAATCTTAATTATAATTAAAGAATGTAAATATTAATGCTGAATTGTATTATTGTATATAGAGTAAGAATTCCTTTAATCTTGGATTGTCATTTGTAAAGAGGTTTTTAAGGAGAGTTAACAATTCCTTGAATAACTTCAATATGATATCTCCTTCTTTATAATAATGTATAAAGTTTTCCTTTGGCTAATAAAGTATTAAACAGAATGTACAAACTTTAATAAATGTTCTTATAAAGTAAAGAATGTTAAGTTTAAAGGTAAATATAAAACTTAATAACTAATGTCCTAATCAACCTTCAATAACAAGTTAAAGTAGTTTAAAAATTGTAAGTAACAGCAATCTACGTTGTAAATGTTTAAGAATTATAAATGATGATAATTGATTATATAACAATTGTTCAGGTAGAAGAAGAGGAGGAGGAGGAGGAGGAGGAGGAGGAGGAGGAAGAGAAGGAGGTGTATAGTTATATAATAATTGTTCAAGGGTTAGAAGTAATAGTAAATGACTTTGTAATGATTATGATAAAACTACTGGTAATTCTAGCTCAAGTAGCTTAGACAATTGTATTAGTAAAGGTGAAGTTATTAAGTGGTCAAATTGATGTTGTTTATGTTCTTAAGCTAGTAGTTTCTCAGATTGTCAAGTTTGACATAGAGTGTTAATGTTAAGCTCTTTAAGTATAAGTTGATTTTACTAATATTCCTAAATATAGTTATATTAGTATTATAAACTTAATTATTTACTAACCTTATAAATAGAACATGTTGTATAAAACTTAATTCCATTTAGTTGTCTTTTAAAGTATGTAGAAGAATGTTATTAATTATAAACTTTATACAATTGTGTTACAAAACTATGCCATCCAGGTCACTGGATAGCAGGGGTAAGGTAGATGTTCAGGGACAACGGAAACATGTAACACACAAGCAAGCGACTAAGTCAAGGGCAGGATCTAGTAATGTATTTAGGTTGAACACAAGGAGTCTACTCTTATGTTCTTACAATGTGCTTATATAGATAATGAAATCTAACTGGACCTCTTGGACCCTCCAAGTCCCCCAGGTCCATGGACCCCTTGGACCCCTCAAGTCCCTTAGGTCCTAATCAGGTCATGTGATCGTTAAGTTCTCTATATACACTCTGCTGTGTATTGAGCCTTAGGCTTATACTAATTATCATGTTATAGTGAAAC